>MU266370.1:0-154523 GCA_021014945.1 Leucogyrophana mollusca | reverse complement strand
CTGCCTATGTACTGCTTATTTTCTTTATTGTTTATATGACAGCTGTCAGCCTTTTTGTCTCGACTTAACAATAGTCTCCATTTCCTCCGAGCTCCGGCTCCATTCCTCCATGCTCCGCTGACATATCTTTTTGTTATACGATTTATACTATACTCACTTTGTGTTAGTTATCCACATCTAGCTCCGAAACACTTGTAGTATAAAAGCCTGTACTCTACATCGTTTGTACTCAGTTCGAATATCAACAAAGTTGATTCCCTTGCTCAACCTCTGTTCCTCCGCATGCGCCGATCTCCGGACACAACCTCCGCCCTCAGTCCTTTTCTCTTAAATCCCTCGTTCTCTGTTTCCTCCGAAATACTGGGACCAAGTCCGCAGAAGGGCGCAGTGCACAAACTGAAGCCAAGTCCCTTATCGTCTCTGTTATATCTCTCAGCTTACCTCGTCGCGATCTCTGGAGCTAGCTCCGGACCCCTGGAATTGCGTACTTGACAGACGACGCAACAGTGCCGTCGATGACAACGATGCACCAGACTCGACCTTGTTCACTCTTCATGGGCCCCACCCTCTTCCGCCCCACATCTCGATGCACCCGGCCCCCCCTTCTATATATACATCACCTTTCCATCAACACCTTGAACAAGGAACTGTAGGATATCGAGAAATGGAGAGTCAGCCTGGATGTAGTTATCAAAACACTTACCCAATGTATCCCACTCCATATTCGAGTTATCGAGCTCCCTAGAATGCAATCCCCTGCTCTTAGCTCACCTACCGCTGCTGAGAACGATCCCCTCACTGTGCACGATCCTTCTATCCAACTCAAGATTGTCGACGACAATGGCGAGCGGAGTGTCAAGTGTGGCGTGCTGCCGTAAGCCGAGTGTGTGACTGTGTGTGACACAAAGTTGCATTACACATGGATTTTGCTCTCGAAACCCGGGTTCACTCCGAGGGCATTTCCTCTCAGAAAATAAAGCGGTAAAAACATAGATCATATAGTACATGTAGTCTATTGTGTAGCCCTAAATTTTTGAGACAAGAAGTTGAGTTGCTGACACATTAAAAATGATACATCGAAAAAGTTGCACTAATGGTGGAATGATAATATGCACCCAACTCTGGTCCTCTGTCCTCATCTCCGACTTGTTCTCCTTTCCTCTGTATGTTCTCTTATTGTCTGTTTCCTTATATGTTATACTCTGTCTTTGTACTACTTATTGTCTCTATTGTCTTGTATGACAGCTGTCACCCTTTTGTTTCAACTTAACAGTAATCTCCATTTCCTCTGAGCTCTGGCTCCATTCCTTTATGCTCTGCTGACATGTCCTTGTGTTATATGATTTATACTATACCAGTTTTGTGTTAGCTATCCACATCTTGCTCTGGTTTACTTGTAGTATAAAAGCTTGTACTCTACATCATTTGTACTCATTTCAAATATCAACCAAGATTGATTCTTGTTCACTCCCTGTTCCTCCGATCTCCTGAGTGTTCCAATCTCCGGACACAACTCCACCCCTCTGACTCTCGATACTCTGCCTTATCTCTCTATAATCCCTTGTTCTCCATCACTCTGAAATCTCGGGACCAATCCACAGAAGGGCGCAGTTAACTAGCTGAAGCCAAGTCCCTTCCGTCCTTTGTTTATTACTAGTCTAACCTTGTTGCGATCTCCAGAGCTAGCTCCAGACCCCCAGAATTGCATACTTGACAAGGTGTAAGCAAATCTTGGAGCCCACATCAATTCATCCTCCTCAATAAACAGGAAAAAAAATTATGAAGCATGTATAATACACATTCTAGCAATCAGACAGACATCTTTCCAGGGGATTATGATCCCGTATGCATGTAGAAAGGACATCTGCAAGTTGCTGACAGGACGAGTGTGACATCGTCTGCATGAAATTTCAAGCTCTGACTTATCAGCATGTTGATGTATGATCACATCTTGTAGAATGTGACATCCAAGACCTTTTCTCCACACCACCCGCATATTTTACTATTCCTGTACTTTCGGACACCTAGCTTACCACTACTTAATTCCTTTATCACAATGACTTGTGCCACCACATTTTGCAAAAAGGGCCAGCAAGACCAGAAGCTTGAAACCAAGATTCAACAGGCTGTCCATGGAGTTTGTGATCATACCTACGACAGTGCAGCTCATGCATGCAGAAAACTCAACCACTGTATGGCAATGACTTGATGGGAAGACACTGCCAAGAGTCAAAGCTCACCAGCATCAGCAGCTTCTGAACGAGCCACAGGAGAATTGCCTGTGCAACTGGATTAAATGGGTTGGGGTTCTTGGCATTCCCTTATAAAAGTGTATGATTGCCCCCAAGGTTGAATCTCTCTGCAGATGGAAGCCTTCACAGCACTGGGTTTAGCATTTCATTTGCAGAAACCCAGATTGCACACTTGGCAGACCATCTGGCCTGGATCCTAAATGTGCTCGTCAGTTCAATTTCACCACAGTTAACAAGCATTTCAAGAAGCTGCAAGAGGTATTCAATAAGGATGACATACTTTTGCAAAACATACTCAATTACAATGTGATTGGCATACAGCTTGGTGGAGGCTGCAAAAGCACTGGAGAGCAGTTCTTCTTTGCACACCTCGACAAAAGCAGGTACAAGCTCAAGAGTGATGATCTTGAGCTGGTCACTGTCATCAAGTCAGTCTGTGCTGATGGGACAGCACCTATCAAACCTTGTTTTGTGTTTTCCAGTGTTCATCATGCAGCCCAGTGGTACAACTCTCCAGATGGCATTCTGTAGGTCCTTTTGTGTTTCTGTATCTCGATTTTTTCTAACTTCATGCAGTATTGCAATAACTGAGAACGAATGGACCAGCAACAAGGTATGCCAGCAATGGTTCACCAAAAACTTTGTTCGCGATGCAAGGGCTCACACAGACCCATCAAAACCCATTGTTCTGATCTTCAATGGCCTGGGATCACACTCTACCTTGCCAATAATTGATGCAGCACTCGAAAACAACATCATTCTGTTTTGTCTCCCCCCACATACAATTGCCTTCAGACTTGTGATGTCAGAGCCTTTAGTCCTCTCAAACGTGCCTGGTACAACTGCTGTGACCATGTGTACGAAATGACAGGCCAACAACTCAAGGTTGGAGATGTTGATGTGCTTGCTGGTGGACCTAGAGACAAAACCCAAAACCCAAAACCTAAAGAACAAACAAACAAACAGTCTGTCTGCTAGTGTGAGAGTGGGCAAGCTGCAACCGTGCTGGTTGGTGTGAGCGAGTCTGTGACTGTGCTATGGGGCTGCTGGTATGCAAGTGGGGAATAGGAGGAAAGAGTCAAGTCTCTTGTTGTAAGGCTACCTGCAGAGCTAGTCTGAGGGGTGCGAGGATCTATGACTAGGATCTCTGAATCGACTGGATGACAGCCAAGGTCAGTGAGGGGAAAGGGGTTGGTTAGTATAGGATACAACTCGATCACCGGTCAAGATACACAGTGAGTGAGGTGAGAC
This sequence comes from Leucogyrophana mollusca, assembly GCA_021014945.1. Taxonomy (NCBI): domain Eukaryota; kingdom Fungi; phylum Basidiomycota; class Agaricomycetes; order Boletales; genus Leucogyrophana; species Leucogyrophana mollusca. The sequence goes on along the minus strand of MU266370.1, from coordinate 151,020 downwards.
CACCCAAATGCTAATGCAATTGGAAAGCAAACAAGGTCGTCGAAGTTGATTGGATGAGACCACTAGAACAACAGTAGACTGGATTGTGATCTGGTCTAAGACCAGTTGCCCAAGCTGCACACTGATACAGAGGTCGAGGGACTGAGAAACTGGATCCCTGAGGGATATGCTGGTCGCTAGAGAGTCACTGAAGGGGTGAGAACACTAAAGAGTAAGAACACCAAGGGGGAATGCCAAAGGGGGAATACGCTAATGAGTCACCAGAGGGGGGATATGCTATGAGAGATATATGCTGATGAGCCTCGTGTTCATCTAGGCCCCAATTTTGCAAATTCTGAGTCATTTTGAAGTTATGCCCATGTACCAGAGTACTGTTGAAGGCAAGATAATGCAGAAGGACACCATCAAAGCACAACAACTACCTCAACGGACCTTGACAGCCATCAAGGGTCTTTGATGCACTTTGGGGGATCGAACTAAGTCACAGGACTGGTACAACAGGGAGTTGTGGGTTGAGGTGGGGATAGGAGACCATGCTGCAGCAGGGGGGCTAGGGCAGAGGGCAAGGTTGGGACACCGGGGGACACACGGTCCCCGTCAAAGTGAGCTTAGGAGCCTTGGAGCGCAGTGGGTCACCTAAGCAAAGTTATTATTATAACCCACATGTATCCTTCAAACAATTCAGATTCCATTTCTCCCTCAGAGTCAGAGTTTCATTTCTGCATCTAAGGTCATTCTCTTGTTCTACAGTGTTTTCTCTCTCTGCAATCATTCATCAGTAGTCACATGGACTACAAGGGATCTACTTCAATCTCTATTCGACTTACTTTGAAGCATCTTTCAGCAGCAATCAAGTGGATCACATACTTCTTGCTGTGTATTTCAACCAGCTACGAAGTCGTATCTTACTATAAAACCCCATTTACACTCACTAGGTAGCCCCACTGCATCGGTCAAGGACTCAGGGACCCTAATCGGAAGTCCTCGCACCCCTCAGAAGTTAGTCAGCAGCATTCAATGAGGTTCAACCACATACTCCGATAGCTTCAACCTATAGCTTGTCTTTAGGTTTTGGTGTTGTTGTGTGCATGTTTCACCTCAGCTCGCTGGCCAGCACATCAATGCTACCAAGAAGTCAAAGACATTTGGTCACACATTGCTTAGAGATGTAGACTTCGAAATGTGAGCTGAAGAAACGGGGTGTGCTTCACTGAGGTCTACAATACAAGAGTATCTACTTGTACTACTTCCAATCTGGCAGCCACTCAACCTTTGGTACCCAGTCCATGTGTCTTGGCGAGCATGTACCTTTCAGATCACAACTCTGCAAATCCGTGAAAGTGGCCAAGGAGTTAATATTGATAGAGTGTGAACATAGATGTCATGGAAACGTCAGGAAAGCGTGAGGTAGTGTCCTGGGTCAAGGGCGATTGGATTTGATCTGGGTCAACAATGACTCATCTCATTGATGGACAGGGGCTTCTGCACACCAGCCAGAGCATCGGGGATGCTTGTGATATGAGGAAAGCAAAGCCCTGGGTGTAGGGGAAGGGTTGAGGGAATAGGGCGTAGGGTTATGACACGTTGACCTACACGAAAAGTGTTTCATGTAAGGTCAGGGTACTATTGCTCCAATAAATAGGAGAGGTATCCCATCTTGTAGAGCGCCTCAAAAAGTATAGAAACCCTGAGTTTCATAATATTATATCTGCTAATTACTGAGATATGAGCTATCGTATGTGGCTCACCCACTCAGTCTCCCTTGATTCCACAATATTCTAATCCATTCTATTCTATTCTAGTCATGTGTTTGTAAAACATGACATCATCATGACATCATAATCAGTATATGGCCAATATCTCTGCAACGACAAGATAGGTTGCGGAGATATTCTCAGGAAACATTCTTCGGTGAATGATCAATCTTCCTGAGCATTTCGTTTGAGAATCTTACTATAGTTTTCCTTTGCCAATGCCCATGGAAAGTCAAAGGAACCTTTCGGAACTTTCCGGTGCCTTCTGAGACATTCCTAATTTGTTGTCCTCAGGCCCAGAATTCCATAGAAGGTAATGACTTATGGTATGTTTCTATTAATAGTGTATCCTTACTGAGCTGGAACAAACACGAATGTTCCGGCAAATTCCATTATATTAGTCGTATCTACTTGTATTGAAATTCTAGTAGGCTGGAACAAGTATGAATGTTCCAGCATGTTCTTTTGTATTAGTAAGGTGTGGGAAAACCCCCATCTCAAAAAAGGTATATAAGGAGCCCAGTTTCCAGGGGAAACCTCACCTTTGATCACCAGTCAGAACCAGCAAGCATCTGAAAAAGGTCACCCCCAGGGCAACCCCCTTCGTATATCTATCTGAGACACCCTAAGCCTCCCACCAGTACGTACTACTGAATCAAGGGAGCCCGGTCTCCAAGTTATCACCCACAAATATGTGTGAGTGTGATCGTAAGCAAAGTTTAGTAGCATCAGTAAGTCTCTAAGCTTTCTTCTATTCTCATCATCGTTCCAGGCGACGTCGAGACCCTTTTGCTCAACAGGCCAGTTGCCGTTGAGACTTCATAAGTCATCATCCCAAGTAACGTTAGGACCCCCGTGTGGTCAACGTTAAGCTCAACAAACAGACCCCTCTCATCATCGTTCCAGGCAACGTCGAGACACCTTTCGTCATCATTACCTACAGTGATAAATCTGTAGGAGGATCGTACAAAATCATATGGATTTCGTAATTGAGGTATTTCTGTGAGAACCAGACACAGCTTCAGTTCGCAAACAATCTATCTTCTGCCAGGACATATATTCCTGTAGAACTTGCATACACTTAAATAGCCCAAGTAGGCCACGGCAAGCACAGTAGTAACGTTTGACTGAGTATTGTGCAGCGCTTCTGCTCTAATATTCTCTCAATCAAAGTAGTCTCAAGGATTGCAAGTATTTTGTTAGTTCTTCTTATTCTTCGCGGTTGTAAGCGATCAATTGCCACATTACCTAGTCCTCAGGCTAGTAGAGTCAAATCGTTGACTACTAGACGTTCTTGAATCTAGTGTTCTTATTCTAAGTCAAGTGTTTCTGCTGAACATCGTAAGCTTTAGCATACTCACCCACGTATTACATATCCATGATCTCAATCAGAGATTATATTATCTGCTTAAACTCTAGTGAAAGTGCAACCCACTTCTAGAGCTCATCTTGCATTGTGCTCGAAGTTAACTGATTGACTTCACCTTGTTCACCGTATTTGATTGTATCACCAAGAAGGTACCCCCTAGCAGTTGTAAGCCACTTTATCCTAGCAGATCGGGAAACTCATACTATTCCGAGTCCACCACGAACAACCATGTTATTAGCCGTTGGTATTTGTCCGAACCGCCAACCATGGAGGATAGTGTTTGGTATTATCCCCCGAAAAACATATTAAACACCATCCTAAGAAGACAATGTTCTGGTGAGTCAGGAGAACTCAAAGAGCCCCAAGGTGTTCGCAAAGCCTTCTTACCAGTCACCGAGGTGGAGTCACAGTTGTGGAGCAGTCACTGGTCACTGTGGCACTTCACAAAGTCAAAAAGCATGGTATATCAATCATATCCAGGCCTAGATTGGCACAAGGCTCATCAATGTCGTTCAACAATATATCACTCAAGACAGGTCATTTGAGATAACTCCGGAACCCCAGAATTGCATACTAGACAGGTGGGCCAAGTACAGCTGTTTGTTATTCCAACAGTAGGACATATTTTCAAGATTCCAATGGTATAGAGGTTTTAGTGTGAAACAACCAAGAGAACCAATCACAAATCTAGTATGTAGCTACATCACCTGTAAGCCATTGCTCATAATCAAAGGCCATCAATGTCCTGTCCTTCTCATTTCGCCAACCTTTGTACCCATGCTCCAAAAAAGCAGCATAAACCTCAGCTGTGACCTCTGGTTGTATGTCCTGCCATACCCCAGCTGTTTTAGCAGTAAACCTTCTATAAAGCTCCTTGTCTTCAGGCTCAATCTCAGTGGCCGGAATCCGAAGCAACAGTTGGCATTGGTCAATATATCTGTCATCAAAATAGCCTATTTCAGGAAAATCAGGTATCCACCACATGTATGACTCACTTTTGATATTCAGCTTGCTCCTCCTTAGCAACCACCGGGTCCATTAGACGCTTAACAATTGCTACTGTTGAGCGCTGGTCATGCTCAACTGGGGCAAGCACCTGCTTGATATCTGCATGGGTGACAATCTTTCTCTGAGAAATAACAGGAGGAGAGGGATGTGCACCAATCCATCGTCGAACCCCTTCCATAAGTCTAAAGACTAGAATCAGTCATGAAGATATCAAGGCCAGAATTAAATCTCACCGGGGTTGGTGCACGGAGTGAGTATTATGGGGCAAGAAAGGACTGTAAGCAACATCTTTGGATGTTTTCCTTGATTATGCTCTGTCATCAGCGTATACAAATGATATAGTGGCCAACTTACCCAGGTAGCTTGAGTGTACTGTTCATCGAGTAAGCAAAGTGCTTTCCGAGTGATGTAAAGAGTAGTGGCCTATAGTACTCTGTCCAAAAGTCTGCTCGGGTTTCCATATAACCTTCCAACGCCCAGGAACATGCTCCAAGAGCATACAAGGTCTGGAGGTTTTCCGCATGAACCCACTGTTGATACCCATTGCGCTTCGGTACATGATTCTTGGACCGTTCATTTGCTACTCCTAAAAATAGGTTGATTGCCATCTGCTTGTCCGCATCTGATAGAAGGCATTTAGTAGAGTGATGACACGACACGATGGCATCAAACCTAGCAGGGAGTTTGTGTAAAAGCGCCGGATATTTTCGATGATATCCCGAGAGTGACTGTTCCAGTGCGGCATGCGACGATAGGTTTCCACTCGATTGACTAAAGCACTGCCGGTGTACTGTAGGGCAATGGCTGTAATCACGTTAGCTCACGACATACACTTACACCATGGGCACTCACTATCTCCGTGGTCGTGGTACATTTCTGTGAGCATGTTGACAGCATCCGAGTCAAAAGCAAGGTTAGGGTTCCCGACCACACCCAGAGCATACAATTGATGGCCCAACGCCCGCTTCCCAAAAACAAACTGGGCCGCATTTGTTCGGTCCAAGCAATCGACGCAATTTGTCCGGCATATACCATTCTGAAGCAGTATTGAATCGCGCCAAGAGACAGGCTGGTCGCTATGGTTGTGGTTTATTAGTGTTTATGACATTACCCCGACGAGACAGAAAAGCTCACTATTCGCCGCTCTGAAGATAATGTGAATATGGTTCTGAGCCTGAATGAAAGAAGCCGGTCATCTGAATTGATTCCTCCGCGACATCTTCGAGGTAGCTGATAACGTCTTGCGTTTTCCTATATTTTGATCAGGGTCGGGGCTGTCGATTGATCACGCCCACCTACTCTTTGTACGCACGGGACATATCCCACGGCCAGTAAACCATCTTCTTCTCGTCCGGTAAGAACTGGTTAAGGTACTCCACACATTGTGTATACTCGTCCAATAACTTCGACTCCCGGGGTTGAGGCTCTCGACGTTTGACGAGATTCAGAATGGTGATAGGTGCTCCATATCGCCCAAAGAGGTCATCAAAATGTCGAGACGCTGCAGTGTAGAACGGGTCGATGACGTCGACTGAAAAGTGTCAATGTGGAATGCCATCCATTCGAAAACACTCTCACTTTCTATTGGTGGGCGGGGACTCATATTAGCATTATCTTGAGTCCAATAGATTGGGATGCTCCCTCGGTACTATAGAGCCAAGACGAAATAAGATCTGCGAAGAGAAAGCAGGCACGGAACGTACCTGCACATAACTCGTATAATGAGGGCTTGGCCTGCGCTGCCGAGATGAATGCCTTTCAGGAGGAAAGTAGAATGGAGTGGTCAGTGCCTCGGAAACAATTTGCTCGGTTTCCACCTCGTTTGCGACGTTGCCCTGTCAGCCGTAAAGTCAAATAACTTTCCCCACCTGTACTGTCACTGCGCCTACCTCTTCATTGACCCCTCGCGTGAGATATCTGGCTCCGGCATAATGACGCGACCGACGAGCAATAAGGGTGACGAATACCACACGTCCCAAGACGGTAAGCTCTAGACCGACGACGGTCAGTCAACAAAATTAATCAGAGCGATGACATTGCTGACTAGCTTGATCGACGTGTCCGTGTATCAGAGGAAGCATCCACGGAGATGTTACAACACTTGTAGCACCATCGAAAGGGGAGCTCAGAAGGTGGAAGTTCCAAGCGTAACGATCAGTGAAGGGCCGTCTCTCGTTCCCTGACAGGGAATTTGTGGTCAAGTTGTTCTGAAGGGTAGATGTAAGGTCGTAGGAATAGCTGAACGCGATATTAGCCAACGTTCTAGCACCGCTTCGAATGCCTTACCTGAAGTAAAAGTTTTTCGACATATCCACTTGCTTGAAGACATTCATGAGCCGCTGTTCTTCAGTGGCCTTTTCAACTTTGTGGTTGAAACACACAGGGATCATGTCCGTGCTCTCGCAGTGATAGAGATAGTGTCCACCAAGGAGAGCTACGACCGAGCGCTTGGAGATGACAAGCATGTACCAGCCTGCGGTAAATTTCACGAATCCTGGGCAGAAATAAGCGTTCTGACCACAATAGCCAAACTTGGCCCTTACCGGCAATTCCAAATATCACCCTCGCCTTTCCTAAGCCCCCCGATCCCTTGTTTCCGTCATCCAGCATTTTGAGCATAGCACTCATCTGCTTCCCGCTGTATTCAGTCTCATCTTCAACGACATCCAAGTCGGTTTGTGAGGTTCGATCAATTTTGACGATACGATGGCGAGAGTCGGAAGCATTGGAGGCGATGATGAAGAAGCGCAGTCTGTTCTCGTACAGTATGAATTTGTTAAACGCAGATGACTTAGGAATAGCGCGTGGCTGCAAGACAGACGAAGATGAGCGGTGATTATCGGGAAAGGCGGCGAATGACGAAGGGTGTACTGTAGAATCTGCACAAGGTGTAGGGTCCCCTTGGACGTCAGCTGACGCAGTGACATCAGTTAAAGAAGCAGCGAGCAAAGTGTCGGACATTTTCGCTGAGGGGACAACTTGCGTTGGGGCACGAGTTGACCAACGACCTCGGACCTGGTCAGCACCCCGACCTAGCGTCACAGGAGCAAGTATGGTTGCAGACAAACTGGAGTTATTACTAATTCGGGTCGCTTTAATTTACGGTTTACCTGGATTTGCCCTTAGCCACACCTGCAACAGTTGCACAGATCCAACACAGATCTAAAAATCGTGCAGTTACATTATTGATCATGATAGTGTATCTAACACATGAACTGTAATGGGCCAGAAAGACAAGGGAGCTCACGCCGCACATTAGAGCTCATTTCCCGGCCGCGTGATAATCTCGAGAAAGATCGATTTCACCTTTCAAGTGAGTGTTGGTAATCCTCGCCTGTCTTTGACGAGGTGCAGAGCGCTTTCCTTTCTTCTTCGTGTTGGTGGGCGCTTTGGGGACGAGAGCTTCTGCTGCTGTGGCTTGCAGGCCCTCTGCAAAAGTCGTGTAATGTGAAGCGCAGATCGCTAAAAGCACTGATCAGCAACGTACCAGAGGCAAGAGCTTTCAAGAGATCGACGTCATTGGGAACTCTGAGCTGATGCCAAAGGTCCAGGAATTCTGTGGGATGCGTTTAAGCTATTCACCACGGCGAATGTCACTAGGTAGGTGACCTCCCTTTCTCGACGGGTTTCCCCCCGCTCTCTTCGTCGGGCTTAATCTCATTCCAGAAAACCATACGCAGTTGGCCGTCTTTAACTGTCCGTGTAACAAGAACCTCCCCTTCTTTTTCGAGCTCCTCAATAGCCTGCGGTGCCTCCTTCCATGACTCCTTCAGAGCACGAACAGGTATTCCGCCCCCTTTGCGTGTCTGACGCTGTATCTCCGTCAAAAGGGCTGCTTTGTTACGAAAATTGAACTCGTGCTGGAAGGGAATGTCAGTCCTACCTCACACCACCCGACGTAACTTACACGATATGAGTAAAGATCAGTTTTTGGGTCCCACAAAATGCGGTCGTGCGCCTTGAACTTCTCTAGCAGGACCATGTCTGTGTCGAGAGGGGTATTCGTTACAATGGCGATGTCCTGCAGTCGCATAGGATTGGGAGTGGACTGTGCATTACGGTGTGAGAAGAGCTAGAAGACCTCCATAGATGCGCGATCACTTTGAGATGGTCAATAGCATAAACTAGCTGAGTGTTAACATTGTTGCCCGTTCCAGTGTCTGCGGGCTGGGAGTAAACAATATCTACTGAGATGTGAGCATTCCCATTAAATCTGGCAAACGCGTAGGTGACGTGCTGGTTTTTGGTCGTTTCTTCTTTGCCGCGAGTTCGGTGTGTGTTGGTGTAGACTCCAGGGGTGCAGGCTGTGAATGCCACGAAGTATAATCCTGGCGGTGGAGAACCCGTTTGAAAGCATCAGCGTCTTTGCCGAGGGATGACATGGTTGCAAGTACCAAGTACCCACAAGTGTATGGGCCCAAAGGAGAAGAGATGCCAGCCACAAGCTGACTAAGACAAGCACTCCTGTTCACGCGAATTACCAGCGCTTCAGACCTGAGCTGCTCGACCTCGCGTACATAGGTCCCTATGGCCTTTTTCTCCAGGCCCCAGTCTGCGAGCTCTGCTGTAAAGATTGTCAGCCCAACTGAGCTGGACGACAAAGCCAAGCCTCAGCTGAAGAAAGGTGGGTCTGTTTATTCTCTCGAGCCAAGACGCTGATCTCATCTCAGCCCGCCAGATTCGCCTCAGCGTCAGTGTAGGAACATACTCATATACGGGTACCATACAACGCTAAACTCATTACCAACTGTTAACCAAACATCGTAGGTCGTGTCGGTTTCAAGATAAAGGCTGCCTCTACTACCATCCACCAGTATGTTGCAAGTGTTTCATGATGAGTGCTCTGACGATGCTTTACAGGCTGAGGATGCAAATTATATGTAAGGCACTTCACGCTTCTCCTTCACTACCTTTAACTTTCTTCAGAGCCCGTCCAGAGTCGCCGCTTCCTGGTCCTTTGTCAGCTCACGCCGTTAACGCCCCCGTGTTCGTCCCAAAAGCCCCGTTGAATACCTTCTCAGCATCCTCTCTCATCCCGGCCCTTCCCCAAGACGCCTCGTAAGAAATTGTCGCCGAATTCTTTGTCCAAGCTACACCTCTTTTTCAGCCCTTCTCCCTCATCTAATTATCAAGGTCACAACGATTATGATCCATACGCTCACCAAGCATCAAACGACGCAGTTCTCTCAATGGAAAGTCAGGATCACAATGGACAATTCCAGGTGGTGAGAAGTGCTTCTTTAGTTTCGTCTTCGCTGGAGTCGTCCCTTCCCCAGTTCCTCGAGGGCTGTGGTCTTCTGAACGACTAAGGCTGATACATATCGGCAGGATGAATACGACGATACTGCCGCCTCGCTAGGCGCTTTCTATCAACCCCCGCAGAATTCATACGTTCGTCAACCCGTGAGTATTGGTGCGGTCCGCGTGTATTGCTCAATAGCGTTGTCCTATTCCAGCTTGACTATCACCTCTATACACACCCCATCTCCGATTCTTTCACACCATCGCACTTCATTGGGGATGCTCTTCGGGAAGAGCTCCAGAAGCGCTCTGAAACTATCCGTGCAGCTCCTGTTCTCGGGCTGAACCTTCCTGGCGAGCTACAAGGCTACCACAGCCTTGCCCCGCTTGAGTCATTGGCTGGCGATAGGCGCAAATTTTTTAGCTGGTATTCTACCGTATATCGCGCATCTAGCTCCACGGATGGTGCATCGTACGCCCTTCGTCGAATCGAGAGTATGTGGGACCACTTGGCAATTTATTGCTGCATCTCACTTCCTGGTGTAGACTTTCGATTAATGCACCAAGCCGCGTTCAGTGCAATCGAAACTTGGTCGCATATCCATCATCCCAACATTGTTCGTGTGCGAGAGGCATTCACCACCCGAACTTTCAATGACAACTGTACGTCCACTCAGCCCCCCTTCTTCTTTATCGCGAAGCCCACCCCCTATGCAGCACTGGTTGTCGCTTATGACTACCACCCAAATGCCCAGACCCTTTACGAGACACATATCAAACAGAAGGCGCCGGTTTTCCACCAAGGTCGACTTCAAGCATTGCCAAGTAACCTTTCTGAGGACACTGTATGGACTTATATCATTCAGATTTCCAGTGCCATCCGAGCTGTCCACGAAGCTGGACTAGCAGTGCGAATGGTGGATGCAACCAAGATTCTAGTCACCGGGAAGAACAGGTGCGAAAACGTGCCTTTCGCCAAGTGTCAGCGTCGATATGACCTCCTGTTTCCTGACAGGCTACGCATCAGCTCTTGTGGCATAGCTGATGTTTTAATGTACGACGGGCGTCAGGAGATTTCAATGCTGCAACAAGAGGACCTCGCCATGTTCGGACGCCTTGTCTTCGCTTTGTGCTGCAACAATCTTGCGGCAATGAACACCCTCCCGAAGGCTTTGGATGTGATGGGCCGGTTTTATTCCGTAGATATCAAGAACATCGCTCTCTACCTCATATCAAAGCCCGGGCCTCACAAGGTGATTTCCTGTTGGATAACAGCGTTGCCTTCTCTGATATGATGCCATGATGCCAGACCATCTCCCAAGTGATCGAGATGACGGGCAAGAGTCGAGTTCTTCGGGAGATGGATGGGATGCAGATGTGCGTTATTATGACTCAATGAAGACAAACCATTATAAGACTTCATATCCTCCCCAGCTCACTTGACCGCATGGAGGGGGAACTGATGAGCGAGCTCGAGAACGGACGCCTTGTTCGCCTTCTATGCAAGTTTGGGTTTATCAATGAACGCCCAGAGTTCGTCGCTCTTCTAACGCGCTCCCACCAGCAACATTAACAATATTTATCAGATTCGCTCGTGAACCACGTTGGTCCGAAACAGGGGACAGATACATCATCAAGCTGTTCAGAGATTATGTCTTCCACCAAGTGGATGAGAATGGAAATCCTGTTGTCAACCTGTCACACGTCCTGGCGTGTTTAAACAAGGTTAGATCTTTCGTGAACTGTCGACTGTAATACCGGTCATTGAAGGCCGTTCAGCTTGACAGTGGCACAGAAGAACGTATCATGCTTGTTTCACGGGACGAACAAAGCTGTCTGGTTGTCAGCTACAAGGAAGTGAAATCCTGCATAGACGCAGCATTCAGGTGCATTTCTATTTTATTCCACGATCGATGCAATGTAGCAGCTCACTGTCTATTTGCAGTGATCTGGCAAGGGTATCGCGATAATGTTGTGAATCCATCTAGCATAAAATAGGTAGAATCTGAAAAAAGACGCGAAAAATATACAAAATTCTCGACTTGCTTATCCTACTTACGGGGTGATATTTGCGACAGGTCACACTCCAGAGTTTTGTAGTACTACTTACCGGTGGTCTCCGGCTGTCCATGGCCATAGTAAGTAAGTCTGTATCTGGGTTAACGTGCTCTCTGTAGTCTGTTGTCCAGTGTCGTCCATTACTTAATCTTGTGAATGCGCTCGGGTTTGGAGCACTCAGACTCTAGATTGACAGCCAGAGTTTGCAATTTGCGATCAGAAGTCACTCAGTGGTGAAGCTGGCCGTGCCCAGGACCCCCGATAATAGGTGGGGAGGCCCGTTCCCTATTTTCGAAAATAGGCCTTTTTTTGTCCGGATAAAATCTCGAAATTTTGGCTTTTTTGTCCGGACAGAATCAGGCCTCCCCCCCTGCGGGGGCGTTTTTGTCCGGACCAGCGGAACTGGCCTCACGGAGGTCAGTTTTTGTCCGGATTCACGGAACTGGCCTATATTTTATCAAGAATAGAATGTACAAGCGCGAAAATGACAATATTGTGCCCCCCGCGTTCCAAAAATCTACTCCACGCATCTCAGTGAACGTCAGAACCCCCAGCACTGTCAGCAGCTTTCCTTCGAGCTCCACTTAATGATTTGGCGGCGGTAAGTAGTGCAGGTAACCTATTACGAAGTTGACTGTACACGTCGAAAGCAGCCTCACCGATGTCCAGCATACGGCCATCTGGAGTGAGGGATACTGATCCATGAAGCCGCCAGAGGAACCGATCCGATGGTAAATGAGTAAACGTGAACGCCTGGAGTGTAGCGACCCCATGGTGAACAGCGCGGAATTGTTGAAGGAACGCGTACTCGTATACTTGCATAGCGAGGTATGACACAGCACCGATGCTTTTGACTTCGTGTTGCCAGGAGTGGGGGGCGGATTTTCCACCACCTTGCGAGTAAATTGCGAGCACTGGGAGACGATGAACTCGACGCATTGTAGGAATGAATGTAGGACTCACCACGGCCTATGTATAATTTTTCGTCAACTAACACGATCCCGTAGTTTCCCGTCCGCAGCAGGCCATGATTTGGCTGCTGAGCATTCAAGTTCGTTACACCGACGAGTGGTCCGTGAGTGTTTTGTGGGAGGAGCGAGAAGAGGCGTTGTCGCCGTTTGATGACCTGTGAGATTTTTGAATCAGCGTGGTGAGAGATGTAGCATCGTACTTGCAGAACTTACATTTGCAGCACGCTGGCCGGCAGCAAGTGCCGCATTGGCAGAATTACCTGCGTGAGTGAGAGCATTCGGCCCCGAGTTCTGACTGGGACAGCGACTTGACATCCCCTGGGGCCTGGGCCCGAAATGTCAGGAAATGTCCGGGCTGGTAACGGGCCTTGCCTGCACCCCCAGGCCGGGCGTCCGGACAAAAGGAACCGACCTCAAGGGGGTCCAGGCTGATTTGTCCGGAAAAAATACAGGCATGGGGTCCGAAATTTCCGAAATTTTGTCCGGAACGGGCACTGGCCTCCCCACCCATTATCGGGGGTCCTCCGTGCCCTTGCTCTTCTTCGATGCTGTGACGACCAGAAGCAGGGTTTCCAAGTTGCTTTTGAACCCGTCCAGCGCTTTCCGTTGTTGACATGATTTCCACCCTTCGGACTCGACATTTGTTCTTTGCATTGAACCGCCAGCTACTAGGGCTGACATTAGGACAAGGGCAGGTACATAATTTCGCAACATCCTCCATTACGTCTGGAAACAGGGCCATCGTATACACCAGCAATGGCGACCCCTCTTCAGTTTTGTATGCGCAGACTTTCCCAAACCTTCCTCCTCCTCCACCCAATACCGTGAACGTCAAGTTCCTTCTTTCACCCATCAATCCTGCCGATATCAATGTTATTGAGGGAGTCTACCCGACAAAACCAGTCCCAAGTCACTCATTGTCTACGTCCGGGAAAGGGAGTAAAGACTCCTCACTCTTTGTTGGCGGAAATGAAGGACTAGCAGAGGTGGTAGATGTGGGGCCGGGAATCACGGGTTTGCAACAGCGTGATTGGGTGGTCATGACCAAACCGCAGTCTGGGACATGGATTTCATCCAAGAATGTCAGTGCGCAAGATATCCTCAAGGTTCCTCGGTCGGGGCTCAGTGAAGCACAAGCAGCAACGATGACGGTATGTCCATCGGCAACTTGCCATTTGCTTCAATATGTGATGACGTTCACTTGTAGGTTAATCCTCCCACTGCCTACAACATGCTCCATGACTACGTAGAGTTGGGTGAAGGTGATTGGGTCGTACAGAATGGTGCAAACAGTGCCGTGCGCTTGTTCATTTGTTTTTTCTTGCTCGCCGCTCACGGTCGACATGTAGGTTGGTCAAGCCGTCATCCAAATAGCGGCCGCCAAAGGACTCCAGACTATCAACTTTGTTCGACAACGGTATGCTCAAATATTCTACCCCACACTCTGATGTTCGGTTGACCATTTGTTGTGGTGTCAAGAGACCAAATTGACCACCTGAAGGAACATCTCTTGGGCCTCGGTGCAACGCACGTTGTTACGTATGAGGAATTGTGCGGGAAGTCGTTCAGAGACAAGGTAAAGGAGTGGACGGGAGGAAAGGTGAGGAACTTAATGACCATGGTCCGGCATAGGTTAACCCCGTCTACAGAACATTCGACTGGGTCTCAATTGTGTCAGTGGAAAGACAACGACCTTCATGGCTCGTCTTCTTGGGCAAGATGCGCATTTAGTGTCTTACGGCGCGATGTCAAAGGAGCCCCTCTCTTTACCCACGTCGCTTTTTATTTTCAAAAACCTGACATGTCATGGTTTCTGGCAAAGTCGATGGTACCTTCGGAGAACTCCCAAAGAGCGAGAGCGTCTCTTCAAAACCCTAGCCTCACTCATGTGTAACGGCAAGGTCTGTCTTGTTCTTTTCTTTCCTCGTGGGGCACTGTGCTCACAGCAGTATTGCCCAGCTAAAGGGGCCGGAACATGAGGTACTCGTGGTCAGTGGGACAGACGAGGACAATCAGGCCAGCCTGAAGATTCGCGATACCATGGCCAGGCTTGCACGCGGTAAATTTGGCAAAAAGTTGCTTCTGAAGATTGAAGAAACGCTGTGAATGTATCGTTTCTGTACCGCTCAAAGGCTCGGTGCAGGGTCTGATGTGAGGTCTCATCCCGCGCTCTTGTGTTGCACTACAGCAAGCGTATACTGCGGCTCTAAGGATGTTGTAAAATAAGTGTAGTCCAGTACTGATTCGTATGTAACCATGCATCATGCCACTGGTTGTGAGTCCGCTTCCGCTCCCGAAGAGGTGGCTTCCGTATTTGGTCAATCCATCCTGAAAGCTGGCCAGCTTCCACCACACACCCAGCGATCGCCCTTGCACCCGCTCTCATTGCCAGCGGTCTTCAAGTGTCGCGACTAGCCGACCCCGATTAACTTGCCCCGCCTTCGGACTCGCAGATGGCTCAGAGCCCGAGCACCGCCCAGTCCCTGCAATATGTCGCGCTCCCGGGAGAGCGGAGGCATGCCTCTAAGCACCGGTTCTTTGTAGTTGACCTCTCTCAGGCCCTATTCGATTTTGTCATTCAGTTACTTCCTACGGCTGAGGAGATGGCGGTGAAGGAAGACGTCAGGAAGCTGCTTGAAAGGCTAATTCGTACGATTGAGCCTGACAGCCGCTTGTTATCTTTCGGGAGCACAGCAAACGGGTTCAGTCTTCGTAATTCTGGTAGGATTCAAATAGTCTGCTCGTCAGAGTTGCGAGGTTTGACTAGTCGCGTTGGCAGATATGGACTTGTGTTGCCTCATCGACTCAGACGAGCGTCTGTCCGCCTCCGACTTAGTCACCATGCTGGGAGATCTTTTGGAACGCGGTCAGTCTGTCATTAGGGCACAAGCCCTTGCGCCCGCCTGATGCATTAATCGCAGAAACCAAGTTCCACGTCAAGCCTTTGCCCCATGCACGCATACCAATTGTCAAGCTGTCTCTGGATCCTTCACCGGGGCTGCCGCTTGGTATAGCTTGTGACATTGGTTTCGAAAACAGGCTGGCATTAGAAAACACGAGATTGCTCATGTGCTATGCCATGATCGATCCGACACGCGTGCGAACTCTAGTCCTCTTCCGTAAGTGGTTCGAGTCGTTTGGCTGTCTCCTTTCAATGACACAGGCCCCCCGAACAGTTAAAGTTTGGAGTAAACGGAGGTACATTGGTTCCCCGAATATTATGCCCCCTTGCTCATCCACACGCTTTCTTGTTCCTAGAAAAATCAACTCTCCTTACCAAGGAACATTGTCTTCATACGGCTATGTTCTGTTGGTAATCTACTTCCTGGTCCACGTCAAAAACCCACCCGTTCTCCCAAATTTACAACAGATGCCTCCCCTGCGCCCTATTTCTCAGGTGCTGATTGGCGCTCGTTCAATGACTATATTTACTGATGTAGTCACAGGAGGATACACACATGGGTGGTTACAACACATGGTTAGCTCTTGAGAATAGTGTTCCATTTCCGCCCCAAATAAGCTCTTTTTCTTCTTCGCAGGTTCTTTGACGACGTCGAGTTGCTGTGCCAACGATGGCATTCTTCAAACACGGAGAGCGTCGCCGAGCTGTGAGTTACCTGTTCTTCTTTACCCCTCGCCAACTAACCTCAGCTTTCGATAGTCTAATAGATTTCTTCCGCTATTATTCACGAGATTTCCCTTATAACACAGGCGTTGCTTCAATCCGTTCGGGTCTCTTAAAGAAGGAGAACAAAGGGTGGCAGAACGACGTGAGGTCACGCCCCTGAGCAAGGAAAGCATTGCTGACTGATTCGCAGCTGACGAACGGACGATACAACGATGCCCGAGAGAGGAACCGATTCTGCATAGAGGTATTTGCACTTATCTTATCGCTGTGATGTGGAAACGTAACTCGGCATCAGGATCCTTTTGAGACCGACTTCAATGTCGCTCGATGCGTCACCAAGGAGGGGTTGTATAGGGTAATCTTCACGTTGTCTGACCCTCTTTTACTTGGCTCACCGAGCACCCAGATCCGGGGCGAATTCATGCGTGCTGCAAGGGTGCTTGCAGTTCGTCCACGTGCCATTGTAGCCCTCTCGCAGCTATGCGAGGAACGGGTTGACGACCCACAAGCCTCTCCGCCACCTTCGATCTTCATTCCTCCTCGGCTTTCCTTCCCTCCCCAAGCCCCCTACACCGTTGGCAGCAGCTCTTTGCGCCCGAAGAATGCTCCCGCCCCCGAGCGTCTGTCACCTCAGCCCGAGTTTTTCGAGCCCAAGCACCGCCCTTCTGGCGAACAGTGTGTCCCTTCGCGATCACCGCCCGAACATATGGCCCCGAAACGAAGTCAGTGGACAAGCCCACCTCCACCCGAAGCTCCCCCAGCACAACATGCATTGTTTGAAGACCAGCTCGGGCAAAGTCTGGCTCTAGCAACCTCGTCTACTGTCGCTAGGGAGGGCGGGCACTTCTATTCCCCCGGAGACACTCTTGAAGTACTTAGCGACGAAGAACCTCGATCGGACGCCGCTGAGTCAGATGATGTTCGATCCGTCCGCTCTTACACGGACATCTCGCGCCCCGGGTCGTTTGGCGCATCGTCACCGGGTCATTCTCCCATTATAGAGTCTGAACCAAGTTCAAGAGGCCGAGTGTCATCTCGACCTGCCCATCCCGAGGTCGCTCAGGTCACCCCTACCAGTGACGCTACGATGAAAGCTTACAAGGCAGATTTACTGCGACGATCACAATCTGGGCCCCCAACACGAAAGGCCAACAGATTTTCATGGCCATCAACGACACCTCTAGTTTATCCAGTCACATTTTCGACATCCCCTTCCAATCGCGCCACGCATCTCCCCCATCCCGATCCATCAATTGTATTCTACGAGACAACAGCGACTCAACCACGTTTTCCTCACGCTGCATACCCATCAAATGGATCTCAGACATCATCTACTGTACCGTTCCACCTGCAAGCATACATTGCTGGGCTTGGCTCTGTGTCCGGATTGGAGCGCGATGTGGCAGCGGCGCACCTCTCCGGGTCATTGAATCTGGACCACATCACCGATACTTTGCCGTCACCTGGATCCAGCACATCACCGTCTTCACCGTATATGCCTTATTCACACTCACATACACCGTCCACCGCCACTATCACTGCTTCTGCATCTCCATCGATCGCCCACGTAACACACCGACACCTGCAGCCTTCAAGTTCAAGTTCAAGGTCCCGATCACCATCTCGATCACCATTGCGATCAAACAGAACCACAGCTGCTATGGGCGTGAGCAGCCTCACATCGCCGACATCCATCTTTTGTGGAAGTGACTCATCCACGCCATCCTCGACAAGCTGTGCCACCTCACTATCGCCGTCTCCCTCACCTACACCGCCACATCTCCAGGACGAGCTGCCAGCTTATGTACCGTCTCAACTTCCGCTGAAACTAGCCCACCCAAGAGGAGTAAAGCCTCATTTACGGCCCGCGCGCATGCTGTGCGCCGAACCTGGCCCAGCAGTCGATCTAACACACGATGCACCTTCTTTACGATAGCGAGACCAAGTGAGCACACCGATGGGTCTGCAGCAATCTAACCCCGGAGGCCAGACGGTCCCGTCAAACATCGCGCGCCTTGATTTCAGCCCCTTTTTTCTTTTCATCGATACCTTACTCCTGCATCACTATTCGCAATATAACCATCGCTTGATCTCGGATCTCATGTAACCTGCTAACCAGACCCAACAATATCTAAGGACCTGCTGTACATGTCACGCTAATCGACCTTTGCTGCACATATTGTAAAGTGAATGAATGGTTTATACGAGGTTGACATTACTCCTGCGCGATGAAGGGATTGGCTATCTCTTCTGAGCCATCGACCGGACTCAGCAGGGTAATAGTTGGCCCTCTTAAGACAGCCAGACCTAGCGATCGGGTCTGTGGCTGAGGTTCTAGCAGATGTGGCCGTCGGTCAATCGTTGTCTGCAGAATCAGTTAAATCGCCAACCGTTGATCTCCTCTTCTACTTCATCCAGAACGAGGTTCAGCAACTGGTCATATCCTTTGAGAATCCCGGTGACTGGAGGAGAGAAGTGCTGAGCGGGTATGAGTAAGCACAAAGCAAGTATTTACCTTCTCGACCTCCGGTGAACTTGACTCGTATTCTCTCATTTACGTACTTTGATAGGTCTAGGATGGCTTCCCGCTTGCTTTTACTTGAGTCTTTCCTACATGAACGCTCGCCGCAAGAGAAGTGGCTGTTGAAACTCACTTCAGGTCTCCGCTCGTCGGAGGGGCTCGACCTCGAGGTGCTGAACCACCGCGACCTCCTCTGGCAGACCCGCGACCCTATAGATCATTTGCTTAGCGTTATATGCTGGTTTACGATCATCAAGACAAACCCGATCAGCCATTTTGTGTGTTCAGTGTGGTTAATCGATTTTCTCGGGTTCGCAATGTCTGCCCTTGTCGTGTACTGCGTGGTTGGAATATAAACGACAGATAATAAGAGGATGGGGTAAAAGATAGAAAGGATGAGGGCTGATTGAGGTCCAAGCGACTCAGTGCAGACCCTGCAGCCTCAGTGCAAAATTGAAGACCCGACTGCCGCGCGACGCTTTCTTCTTCTGCGACCATCCCTCAGCCCCACCGAATTCTTTCGCCTTGTTGACTTTCTGGTCTTTATAAAATACGACCACTCATCCGGCTCAGGCCTTGCTTTTCATCTTACGATTCCTTCTCCTCCATATTCCTGTGCGCGACGATAGCAACGTATCAGCAATTCTCCAATAATGAACGCCAGTGAGCTGCTCTCGAATACCCTATCTCCTGGTACGCCACTTGTTTTCTCTGGACGACGCCTTCCGATCCAACTCATATGCACCATCTGTCTCCCTTTAAGACACGACTACGCGTGAAAATGCCACCCAACAGCTTGAGAATGCCTCGAGGGAGAACTATGTATGTCGCATTCTCTGACTTGACTTCTGCCGTCGCGATTCTAAGCTATCTTTGCAGCCAGCGTACATGGTGATGTTGTCATCGGAACTCGCGAATGAAAACTCTCCGATCCATGTTCGCAATGCGGCAGGTTTAGCATTGAAAAACGCTTTGTCTGCTCGCGTACGTAAACTTGCTACTGTCTGTCACCAGGCGATTTACCCATGTTACCCTCATCCAGGAAAGTGCGAGGCAGAGCGATTATGCCAACAGATGGCTCGCGCTGGATAATGAATCGAAAGGCAAGATCAAGCAAGAATCTTTGATGTCACTTGCATCTCCTCTTCCGCGAGCTGGTGCTGTTGCTGCCCAAGTTGTTGCCGCGATCGCATCCGTTGAGCTACCACACGATCAATGGCCGGAGTTGGTTGAGTTACTTCTGGGATTTGTCAACAACTCCGATAACACCAACTTGAAAATCTCAACTCTGCAAGCCATCGGCTTCATTTGCGAATCTATTGTGCGTGCTATGAACCGTTCTGCGCTCTGCCATCCTTATAGCTCTCTAGAAACCTGAGATTCTGTCTTTGCGATCGAACGAGATTCTTACGGCAGTCATTCATGGTGCACGTAAAGAGGAGCCTTCATCAGAGGTTCAATTGGCGGCCATCCACGCGTTATTCAACTCGCTAGAGTTTGTTCGTGATAACTTCGAGCGCGAGGTATGTGTATCATCCAAGCTTCGCTTCTGTGTCTTATTCCCTCCAGGGAGAACGCAATTATATCATGCAAGTTGTGTGTGAAGCCACACAAAATCCGTCTGTCTCTGTGCAGGTGGGCGCCTTTGAGTGCCTGGTGAAGATAATGGCTCTTTACTACGACAAAATGGCGTTTTACATGGAACAAGCACTGTTTGGTGTACGTGCCATTACTTTGACTTTCGGATGCTGGACACTGACTTCGACTTTTCAGCTGACCGTGATGGGAATGAAACATAACGACGAGAGGGTTGCCTTGCAAGCGGTCGAATTCTGGACGACAGTTTGCGAAGAGGAGATCGAGCTCGCTCATGAAGCGCGAGAGGTTCGCATTCCTCTGATCCCAGACATCCTTGGGGCTGACCATTTCCGTAGGCTGCAGAGTACGGAGAGCCACCAGAAATCGAGTCAAAGTTCTTCGCTAAGGTCGCCCTCCCCGAGGTCATCCCAGTTCTTCTTACATTGCTCACCCACCAAGAAGAGGACGCAGACGAAGATGAATGGAACGTCTCGATGTCAGCTGGCACGTGTCTCAGTTTCCTGGCACAAGCGGTCACCGATGCTATTGTTCCGGCTGTTATACCCTTTATCGAAGCCCACATCAAATCCCAGGATTGGCATCAACGAGAAGCAGCCGTCATGACGTTCGGCTCGATTCTAGATGGTCCAGACCCCCAGCAACTCACGCCTCTCGTCAACCAAGCCCTGCCCCTCTTAATCGACATGATGAACGACTCCGATATCCACGTGAAGGACACCACTGCTTGGACTCTGGGCCGAATTTGCGACCTGCTCATTGTTACCATCAAACCCGATGTTCATTTGCATCCGCTTATCTCCGCGCTGGTCAACGGCCTCCAAGACAATCCTAGGATCGTCACGAACTGTTGCTGGGCACTGATGAACTTAGCTGATCAACTTGGACTCTATCTCGACGATGATGCAGAGGCTGCACCATCCGGACCCTTATCTCCATATTACGACGGAGTGGTCAATGCGCTTCTGCGGGTGACCGACACGTGAGTATCATGCCTTCCACCATAACCCACGCTGAAGCTTGCTGTCAGGACAACGAACGAGTCCAACTTCCGGACTTCCGCTTATGAAGCCATCACTTCATACGCTACCCACGCAACGAGTGATGTCATTCCCGTCGTCCAGAACACTGTGGTCACGATCTTGTCGCGGATGGAGCAGCTTCTGGGCATACATGTATGTGCCCCATTGATTGTGCGATTCGTCTCCTGACGCCCGGCTACAGAACCAGATTCTTGGAGTTGATGACCGCAACAACTGGAATGAGCTGCAGAGCAATCTTTGCAGTGTTGTGATTGTGAGTGACTTATTTATGGCATCAGGTAGCATGTCTGATAATCAATTATACAGAGCGTTATCAGACGATTGAACGAGGGTATTCAACCGATGGCGGATAGAATCATGACTTTGGTGCTTCAGCTTATTCAAGCTGCTGGAAAGACCTCTACGGTCCTCGAAGATGCTTTCCTGGTTGTCGGATCATTGGCATCAGGTCCGTGTGATGTTTTTCGTGGTTGCGCTCGTCACTGAACGCGTTGTCTTTTAGCCTTGGAACAGGGGTTTTTACCTTACATCCAAGCATTTCTGCCCTCCTTATATCCCGCTCTTAAGGCCCACGAAGATACTCAGCTGTGTATGGTTGCCGTCGGCATCATCGGTGATATTTCGCGTGCACTCGGTGATCAGAGCGCTCAATACGCCAGCGCATTCATGAGCGTGTTGCTTGAGAATTTGCAGAGCGACGTACTCAACCGTAACGTCAAAATATCAATACTGTCGTGTTTTGGGGACATTGCACTTGCCATCGGCACCGCATTCGAGCCCTACCTGGACACCACGATGGGGGTATTGAGGCAGGCTGGCGCTGTCCAGCCTAATCCGGTGAGCTGACAATCTTCATAACTGTCACTCCTGTCCGATTCTCACATGTCGCGCAGCTTGACTTTGATCTCGTCGATTACGTGGCGCAGCTGCGTGAAGGGATTCTAGAGGCATATACTGGCGTTGTGACTGGTTTGAAGAACACTGATCAAGGTTAGTCGGCGTCATTGAAATGCCATTCAGTCGACTGATGGTTGGCCACAGTCGCTCTACTATTGCCACATTCACCGAGTATCCTGGAGCTAATCCAACGTTGTCTGGCTGATGACGAAAGATCGGAATCAGTTGTCAAGCTCTCTTTCGGTTTATTGGGTGATCTGGCAGACTGCTTCCCTAACGGTCAACTCAAACAAGCTCTGCTATCTGAGTGGATCGCTTCTGAGCTCCGCAGCAAGCGGGGCATGCCTCCGGAAACCAAGAAGACTATGCGTTGGGCAAGAGAGGTCCGTTTATTGTTGCCTCACGTCTATTTCAACATGCTGACCCATATCCAGATGGTCAAACGCGCAACCGCATAGACGCTTTATATTACTTTGTCAAGTTCTTCGGTGCATGTGTTGTCTTTTCGGTCCCTTCGTACATCTCGTTCGTTGCATACGATCTATATCGTCCTCGCGATCCTTCCTCGTCTCTTTTATTTCTTTCATTCGTCCACTCGCCATCTCAAGGAGGCACAAGCATATCATCCCCTTTTGCATTTGCAGCATGTAATAGAAGACGGTTACGTTGATTCTTTTTCTGCGCTTCTCGAACAAAACTGTCTACCCACAAGTGTGCTCAATCGCTAGCTCACTCCCTCCGTCCTGTATCCCTTACACCAACTCTTATTGGGTCCTGGCCACAACTTATCTTCCAAGTAATCAGATTGGAGATTCTGACCGCATGTACTTCCAAAAGAACGTACCATATTGAACTGAACAAATTGGCGGGGTGCCTGTACATGTTTAAGTATACATCATAGCAATGCAGCAAAAGATAGCACAGAAAACAGGAAATGCATAACCAAAATCGAACCCTCCAAAGCCCCAAGCCTACAGTCTGCTCTCCAACAACACCGTCTCCCGTCTCCAGCCCAACGTCCCCTTGCCAAATGCCGCTTCGAGCGCCTCGTTGACCGTCCGCACGAAGACGAATTGCATCTCCCGGCGGACCTCAGGCGCGACATCGTGCTCCACGTCCTTGCGGTTCGCCCAAGGCAGAATGACTTTGCGTATCTGGGCGCGGTGGGCCCCGAGCACTTTCATGCGAATACCCCCAACGGGTGTGACGCGACCCCGGAGTGTGATCTAGGAGGTGGCGTGAGGCCACGACACCAACGATAAGATCGCATACATACCTCGCCCGTCATCGCGATGTCTTTGGGGACACATGCACCACTGAGCAGCGACACGAACGCACACGTCTACGAGGGATGTCGTCAGCCAGCCATCCCAAGCGCCAAACAGGAAAGTAGCGCACCATGGCGATCCCCGCGCTCGGTCCGTCCTTTTTCTGCGCCCCGGCCGGTAGGTGCAGATGGATGTCTACCGGGTCCGGGACTTTCAGCGGATCGATCCCCCGCCCGGCGGTGATGCCGAGCTCGAAGGCGTGCGTCTTCACCCAACTCAGCGCGATCTCCCCGCTCTCCTTGATCACGTCTCCCAGGCTCCCCGTCAGCTTCAGCCGCCCAGCCCCGGGCACAGCCGCGCTCTCGACGGGCATGATCCCGCCCTCGCCCATGCCGGTCACGACGAGCCCGTAGACGACACCACGGCGCTCTTCCCGCTCGCGCTCCTCGCCGTCCCACCGCGGAACGCCCAGGATCGCCTCGAGCTCGTCCTCCTCGACGACGCCGCGCCAGTCCTTGTCTTTTTCCTCCTTCGGCGCGTCGGGAGAGGCGAGGACGTCGAGGTGCTCCGCCCACTCGACCGCCTTGAAGCGCACGACGGCGCCTATGGCGCGCTCGAGGCTCCGCACGCCTGCTTCACGCGTGTACAGCGTGGCGATGTGGAGGAGCGACCCGTCTGTCAGCTGCAGCTGCGAGTCGGAGAGCCCGTTGGCCTGGATCTGTTTCGGGAGGAGGAAGCGTCGTGCGATGTGCATTTTTTCGTCGTAGGTATATCCTGGGGAGTATGCATGAGCGAAGTTGAGGCGGGGTGAGCGCGATTCGAAATACCTGATAGCTCAACGACCTCGCATCGATCCAGCAACGGCGCTGAGATCGTCTCTAGGGTATTTGATGTACAAATGAACAGAACCTGGCTGAGATCTATGGGGACATTTATGTAGTGGTCCTACGAGGTGGGTGGGACCGGCGTCAGCAAGTATCCAGACATCGGCAGCTCATCAATCATGCATGAGGCAAACGTACATTGAAAGAATGATTCTGTTCCGGATCGAGGACTTCGAGGAGTGCGGCTCCGGGATCGCCGTGGAAGTTACTGTGCCCGACCTTATCAATCTCATCTCTGTCGTCACAGATCAGCGTCCGATGCGGAGACGAAGGAGTGCGACGTAACCAAACTTACAGTAATATCACAGGGTCGTTTCTCCCCGCCTTCCGTAGCGCCTGGACAATCATCCCAGGTCCAGATGCGACATAAGTCCGCCGATGACCTCTGCAACGAAAGTCCATATCAGTCATCTGGGTACTCTGGCCCACCGACGCCCGTCGGCGTCACGTTGGTAGGTGGGAAAGGAGAATTCACGAGGCATGATTCCTTCGTGCGGATTTGCGAACACACAAACAAAGAGAGCAACCCACCTAATCTCGGCCTCATCCCGCACACCGCCCAATGATATCCTCTGGAAAGGCCTGTTTAGTGCTTTCGCGATTGACTGTCCCAACGACGTCTTCCCTGTTCCTGGAGGCCCGACGAACCTATTGGGAGTATAGGTGTGGTGTGTTCAAGAGTTGATACGGCGAGCGGTGAACGGTGCAGTGGGGTCGGATGTTGGTGACAGTGTAATATGACACGGGTACACGAGGAAGTAATCCAATCACGTCAGAACGACCATTGAATCCCAGCAGAGAAACGGACGTACAGCAGGATAGGCCCCTTTACGCCCTTCGAACTCTTCTTGGGCGCCAGCGTCGGTGCAGGCGGCGCGTGTACGAGAGCCTTGTCTTCCTTGCGTGACTTATCACTGCCTTCTATCCGCCCTTGTGTTGGAGTCTGCGGCGGCGTCGGCAACGATGTCGAGGCTGAGGCTGAGGCTGGGGATGAGGCATCAGCCATTGCGCGTAGCCTGACCACTGCGAGGTATTCGATCAAACGGCGCTTGATCTGATCGAGGCCATAGTGATCTGCATCGAGCTGAGCACTGTCAAGAGGGATTGGCCGTGAGTATGTGTAAGTATGAGGGAAGAGTGTGAAAGAAAACAGGGACTAAGAATGCGCTTCAGAGCCAAGTATGCGGATAAACGTCCCCTGACCCCAGTTACCGACGAAGGGGCGCGGAGTGGAAGCCACAGAGGAATGGAATGCTCACCGAGCCTTGCCCAAGAAGCTAGGGTCCTTGAGGACATCCAATCCGGTCCCCGTCGTAGCGGAAGTAGAAGGCCAAGGTACACTCGTAAGCCATTCGAGCTGGCAGACATGAGTATGGTCAGCATACACCCCACCCCATCCAGACCTTCGAAAGACCCGGGACTCACATAAGTTCTAATGACACCATTCTCTACGCTTCCCTGCGGGATCCGCTTCAGTCTTCTCCACTCCCTTACGCCGACCTTTCTTTCCTCGCTTCCAGCTTCCATCGCTTCGATACGCTTTCGTAAGTCCGCCAAGTCGTCCGCGTCCGCCTGCTCGTCTTCATCAAGCTCGCTGCCTCCGCCCGTGCCAAAGCCCAGATTGGCATTATTGGGATTTGGATTATTGGAGGAGGGCGGGTTGTGGAGGCTGTGGAGCTCGCGCTGTATGGCAGCGAGCTGCTGTCGGAGGAAGTACTCCTTTTGTTGGCGTGAGAGAGACTCGTCGACGGCGGAGGCTATTTTCTTTGATACTTCTGAAATGGAAGTTTGTTTGATAAAGAGCTCGGTTGCGCGATGAAGGCGGTCTTCGACATCTGTGGCTGCGAGGAAGGCTGGGGAACGTCGCATTAGACTGACAGGGGTGTTATTCAGTAACATACATACCAAGTTTATCTGGGTAGTGACCACTGACGGCTGCTACGAGAACGTCTGCCATCCACGCGGCTCGCTCGTCAGAGATGTCTTCGACCATAGCGGCAACTTTCATCCAATCATCCTTTCTCTGCGGCTGGACCGAGTCCGTCGCAAGGCGGTCGAGCATACGGAGTGCGGCATCCTTGAAGGCCTCGACGGTCTGTGGGCGGGGTGTCCCACCCTCGCCATTGCTGTACTGGATGGCATGGTCCGGGAGTGCATCCGGGGTTGGAGCTGTGGAGGGGTGCACTGGGTCGACGAGGCGTATGCGGGTGAGGCCGTGGAGGGAGAGAAGGTATGGCTGGCCGGCGCGTGGCCGGACAAGGCGCACGACGCGAGCGGCGGTGCCGGATGTGACCGGATGATGGAACTCGGGGTCTTCCGGCGCTGGGATGGGCACGGCGGCAAGAACCGGCTGCGCTGCGTCAGAGTCGTCGAGGAGAGCGAGGACAGCGTCGGCGAGGGTGCGACTAATCGGAATCGTTAGTCGGGCGGTCGGGAGGAGAATGAGCGGGTGCGCAATGGAGAGAACAGGAAGACGGGGAGACGGCATTGCTGCTGCTAATACTCTTCAGTGTTTGCTCGTCGTATTTGGCGCTGAGCTCGCTGTTGGGATTGGCGTTCTCGTCGTCGTAAGCGGTGATAGAGAAATGAGACACGACCCGATCGAGAATTGTGGGGAAAATCACACGCTCCAACTTGGCGGCCCGGCAACTTCCCGCTCACCCAAAGTGGCGACGCCGATCGACGTTGGACGAACTTCAGCAAGCAATGCCAGGTGCGCTTTACGACTTTACTCTCATTTCTTCGATACAGGAAAACATCATACAGCGCGTGTTCAATTCAAGAAAGAAGTGGTCCTCTTTATTTACTCTACCTCACCAAATTCCAGACCGGTCGAATGATGCCAGAGATTGCATATTATGCAAAAGTCCTACCGAGACGTCTCGCGAGGTCACTAGAATGAAATAAGATAATGAATCTCGGTTTCGGCGGGCGAGAACTCAATACACGAATATAAAGTACCCAGAGTGAAATAAGATAATGTCTAGGAACTATCAGTAAAAGTAAGACGAGATCGACAGAAGGGAAACTTTCATCTCAGTTTCGGCGGGCGAGAACTGGGATGCGGAATGCTATTCGAATAGCTTTTAACGAGGGCAGCTCGGCCGAAGATAATCAGTCGAATCATGAAAATAAAGAAATGTGGATCGAATGGAAAACGAACGAAAGAGTGCCGGCGAATGGCGCCGAACACTTTGCGCCGAACACCTGTTCGGCAGGTTGTCTGGCTCGATTCTCCAACAAGACGCGCCCAGCTTTCCGCTCTGGATAGGCCATCGAGCAGCCGCATTTCTCGTGACAAGTCGAGTCAGCGGCTGGATTTCAAAATGTTCGTCGTAGCTGGAGCCAATCCGTCCTCGGAGTTCCCTAGCCAATGATATCCACAAGTCGTTGCACCGCGGCACATGTCCACTACCCAAATGGCCCAAGGCATTCCTGGTACTCGAACCCGATATCCTAATCATCACGGTTTCCGGAGCCGCTCACAACTCGAGCGGCTTCGAGATGCGTGTCAGTGACATTGCCGGTAGCTCAAGTGACCGCCGCCCGGTGAGTACCACGTCCTTAACTCGTGCTGCTTCTCATTGGCTCTAACAGGCATTTCTCCTTCCAAAGTCGGGGCAGACGTCTCATCCGTCCCCAGAGCGGCATTGGATACCAAGAGGGCGGCCCCAGCGCCTTTCATACGGCACACGGCCTCTTATTAATTGCAAATACTCGCAGATGTTCCACCTAAATATCCAATCTCCAAAGCACGAGCTTTTGTGGCGCTCTACACCAATGCCCGTGGCCACCGGATGTGCCCTCGTAATACACTGCTGAGTCGGCCCAGCTCGCTATATGTTCATTGTAAGTGCGACACGGTCGCGTGGTAAATCTCCGACACGTTCAAGACTCCAGACACCAGGTCGCCGCTCAGCGACCCTGATTCGATGACTAGGTCCCATATTTCAGGTCCGCCAATTCGCACAGCGCCTACCGCCTCTTCGGATCGCGTGGCTCAGCACCTCTGCTTTCCGTCCTCAAAGCAAAGGCAATGGATTCTGAAGACACCCCGCAAGAGAGGGTGAACCATATCGCCGCTCGTGTGACCGAGGCTTTGAAGCATGTCCCCAGCCCTACGGAACGGAGGTACAAGCAATTCTTGGAAGACCTGCAGCACGAAGTTGTAAGTCGTTCTGAGTTACCCACTCCAGTGATCCACCGGCTCAATCGTTTCCCACAGAACGAAAGTATCGACATATTCAAGAGCACTTTGCTAGGCCCTGGGCCCGTGGTGCAACTACCGACCATCCTGATTAGCGCATACAGACGACGGCCGCAGGCCTTCCCGGAGCACATCCCGAGCATCTCGAGAACCGACCTGTCAGTCCAAGGCCACCATCTATACCTCAGAAACGGCCCACGCGCGCCCACTCCCCCGCTTATTCTGAAGCTAGGGGATAATGGTAAATGGTGGTGTGACGGTGAGCTCCGCTGAACATACCCAGCAACTGTCCGTCGTTTAACCTGCCGCCGAAGATGATTCCGACGTAGAAATTGTGGGCAGTCGGGACGAGAGCGTCGACCGTAGCATCGAATCATTGGCTAAACGCCCCTCGGCTCCTATTTCCGATGCCGTGGCCCCGAGTAGCTTGGAATACAACACCCGGAGGGCCAAGGGGACTGCGGGCCCGCCGAAAGGATCGCTGGAGCACTGGGTGCTCGAAGTAAACGCCATGGAGGCGGCATCATCATTCACCAGGAAAAAAGCACGACAGAAAGTCGACTCCGACGATGAGCTAGACGATGAGCTGGAAGACGACGACGATCGGCCCCCGCCGAAGAAGGCGAAAGCGCCATCCGGGTCCGCGAAGCTCAAACCCGCGCTGGTCAGTCAACAGAAGAGGAAGTATCATCAGCCGGTGAGTACACCCATGACATATTCGTCGAACCAGTAGCTAACCTGAGGCTGTAGCCATGCAACCCATGCAAACTGCATGGAAAACCTTGTCTCGATGTCAATCCAACCCCCGGTAGTCAACGGGCCTGTGGTACGTGCAGGGAATTAAAGAAAAGATGCAATTTCGCAGCTCCTCGGGGAGCCGCTGGAGCAGCCTCAACCAAAGCGTTTGTCGCGCGGCCCAATCACAAGTCTGCCAGGTCAAACGATGTCGGAGCCGGGTCTGACCGCCAAGATCCCGCAGGTGACAGCCCCGTCGAATCGCCAGTAAACTCACCTTTGCCATACTCGTCACCTCCAGACCCACCACTCCCATCCCCGAGTCCGAGCACCTCATGGCGCGATAGCTTCAACAAAGCCACTCGGTCCGCGCCCTCAGAAAGGGCCCTAGGGAAAAGGCCCGCCATCAACTCGGGCAGCCCGCCAACAGCGGGTGCCAGCTCCTCGCGGCCGAATGCTGCCGGCAGATCAGAGCCGCCGACAACTACTCAGAAAATCGACACACCCAGCGGGGATGCAAGTACACTTGAGCAGTCCGCCGTCCGCGAACGGCATTCGGTCGACGTCTCCGCATTCATTCAGAGTATGGAGGGCCTCACACAGTCGCACCGGAGTTTGGAGGAGGAGAACACTCAGCTGCGCCTTCGGCTGTTGGAGGTGCAGTTGATTGAAATGCGCGATCGGATCAAGATGTTAGAAAATCAATTAAGCCAGCGTTAACCCTCTACTACTCTACTTACTTCGCGAGTTGTGCCAGCAACACAGTGGCGGTGGAGTGTGCTCCCAGGCCCTCGCTAGTCGGTGATTCTGCTCAGTATACTTATCCTACCATGTATACAAGCAGGTACATTGAAATTGTCCGATCTCCGTGCAATGGTGATATACAATTTTAGGTCCGGGAATGAGTATGAAGAGGGAAAGCGGCGGGGTGATCAACCAAGGAATATCTACCACGGATATGAGCCCCAAAGGAATCATCCCAGTTGTGATGACGGTGCTGTGCACGCCCGGTGGTAAAAGAACGCAGTTCGCGCACGATGTCACCCGGGTGAGGCCGTTCACTGGGCTCTTGGCGCCAACAACTCTCGATCAGCCTCCATACCCAATCCTTGACACCCGCGGGACGGCCAGGTCGCTTGCCCTGGGCAACCGCCTTGATCACCGCTCCATCCCGGAGATCGTGAAATGGCCGCACTCCAGCAAACATCTACCATGCTTGTCGATGACTACCATATTAAAATCTCTCGGGAATATGCTTACCTCGTACAGCACACAGCCGAAAGCATACATATCAGCCGAAAAACTGACAGGTTCGCCGTCGAACAACTCTGGGGCTTCATAGGCAAGCGTACCACCGTGCGTAGGACCTTGAGTAGACGACGCTGTTTGACGCTGGGGATCTTTTGCATAGGCAAGACCGAAATCTGCAAGACATGCCGTGCCCGACGGCGTCACGAATATATTGCGCTAGATGGGCGTTGGGGCATGGTCGCATTGACGAAATCAACAGCACTTACGGGTTTCAAGTCCCCATGAATGACGGCCGGTATGGATGTGTGCAAGTACTCAACGCCCAATCCAATGTCGAGCGCCTTGAGGAAAACCACGTGAAGTGTGTACCGTTGAGATCATAATGCCCGACTCACCAGGAGCTCTCGATCCGTCCCCGGGAAGCGTTCCAAGTACTCTCCGATGTGGCCATGCTCCATCCAAGGAGAGATGAGGGAAATTCTAGAGTGCTCGTCGTCTAAGTAGAATATGCCATAGAACGGTAGTAGATTCGGATGGGAGAGACGAGACCATATGATGGCTTCACGAGCGCAAGCCTGTTTCTCCGTAAGAAAATGATACCTCCGAAATGGCTGCTACACATACCTTCAATATGTCCTCTAAATCTGATCTCATCATTCTAACTTTCTTCACTCCTACCGGTTGCCCTCGCGTATATCCTTTCCATACTTCGCTGTACGCGCCTGTTATAACGGGGTGGGTCGAGTCTATTTCAATGTCCTTTAGGACAAGGGACTCAGGGTAACAACATGATCGCTTGGATAGTCGAACGAGCGCGTCAGCAAATAGCGTCTTCTGAGCGCTATCCACAGCAGGGTCCTCGACCAGCTGACGCCAAAGGGGGTTAACAAGAACCAAAATGGCGCGCTAGCATCACCTACAGTGTGGAGAAGGTTAACCATTGACTGCGCTTCCTCACCTCTAAGCGCAAAGATATCCCGAAATGTTCGGACTGAACGGTCAGAATCGTCTAAGTTAGCGGCAAGATGGCAAGCTATAGCTCGCACATCCAGCTCCGGTAGTTTGGACCCGTCAACTTCATCGGCGATGTGAGACAGGCACAATGGGAACTTCTCTGAGGACTGTATATTGGTCAGATACTCGAGACACGACACCAGGAGGAGTTGTGAGTCAAATGACCTTTACAAGCAATGCACGAAGATGATCTCGAATTATCCGATGGTATTTCAGTGACTGCATAACGTCCCACTCCTTCCACGCTTTGATGTGGGTATGGAATGCAGAGAGCAGGCTGTGCTTACCGTCAGTAACGCCAAGGGGAAAAGCAGTGATCTTACCCCGGATCTTTTACGCAGTGAGTGAGATGTAAGAATGTATACACGGTGAGAGACTGGAAATTCAAACATCGCAGTTAGTGAAAGCTTCATGCTCATGCTAGCGCAAGGACGCACCTGATAGATCTTCATATCGTAAATATAGTCTGTGCTGGCTTCCCTCATCCACTCTGGCCCTTCAAAACTGTCTGACTCAATAATGTTCCTATACAAGGTCTTGCGATGGCGCTCGAGCCACATAAGCGACGTGCGCCTTATACGGCCTGTCGGTCCCTCATTGGTGTTCGCATCCGGTGCAGGCGAAAGTCCTTCGGGCTCAGCTGATGATTCGCCAGCGATGACAAGCGGGGTTAGCATAGGCATACGAAGTGGCTGGTCTACCCGGTGTTGATGCTGTTCGTGGGGTGACAGTTGGTCCCGTGGGTAAGATTGATCGGGCACTGCTTGCAGATCTATCGAAGGCCAAACTGAGGGGCGATAGACTGGGCTAAGCATCACATCTTCTGAGTCAAAGGGTATGCCATCGTCCGGGTTGTCGGCCGGTTTAAGTTTACACCAAAGGGAACGGAAGCCTTTGCCTTGATCCGTACCTCCCAAGTAGGGTCCTATATTGGATGATATGAATCATTTATGGGAGGCTGCCACGTTGCACGCACTGGATGAATATATGGGCACCGCTGCAGCTAGGACCTTCATCAGGCGTTCCTGCACAACCGGAGACGTCCGCGAAGACGTTAACACTTCCCCAAGCACATCGATGAACTTGCGAGAGGAGTTCTGCACGAGAAATACTTCCGATGCATTGAGCAACATAATCGCCCAAAGCTGCATGTATACGATGCCGGTATAAGTTCCAGGAAGGGCCTTAAAAAAATACGCACCCTGGCTGCAAACAGCTGTGCTGGGGGCTTCGCGTACCTAGACAGTTGGTTCGTAATTAATCAAACCGTAGGTTGTGCACAGGAGATACTCGCTTGAATTCCCTCCGGAGCGCTCTAGAGGCCTCCTTTGCATTGGCCTCGTTGGCAGAGGCACGTTCGCAAACTTCAAGCATGAGAGACCATTCGTCTGAGGCTGTCGCTGTTAAATACCCTGCATCACCAAGCATCAGTGGTTGTCACAGGACTTCCCCGTCCGGCACGTACCTATCATCTTTGCTAATTCTGAGCGGCCATGGTCATCAACCTCTTTTTCCGAATCTTTGTCCTCACACCTCTCTCCTGCACCTTCGCTCCATTCGTCCTTGACCGTGCTGGGAGTTAGGGCTTTGTTTGGGGCAAGTAATGGAGGCGACGGGGATGGGTCTATGGGTGTACCGGGCTCGTATATCGCCCAATGATCATCGTCAATCAACTTTATAGCACAACAACTATTTGAGCAATGAAAAAGATAACGACGGGCAAAGAAGCACATACACTTGCATACACCTCGCGTTTCCGTCTCCTCTCTGCCGTTCTCTCTACCTTTCTCTCTGCCACAATTGATTCGTACTCGTCATAAGTTCCGAGTGCTTCGAATAGGGCCTCGTTTACGGTCAACAAATCTGCTAGGAGGTCTTCCTCGACAGATGTCTCTGTTACAGAACTGTCAGCCCACCAGGATAGGAAATATGGTATTATATCTTACGAGTATCTTTCACTGCATATATTAACTTAGCACGAGAACGTTCTGCAATTCCAGTGGCCCAAGGAATTTGAGTATATATGAGCTCTTGTGACGCCTTGCACTTGGAGTATAGTTCCTATGCGCCATATTCAGATGGATATCACATAATAGAGTGGGTAGGGTACACACGTGAATAAGCTCCTCCTGCCCGAAATCACTAGGGTTCGTGAACGCAAGTGCTGTGGACAACAGCCCGGCGTTGCCTCGCGCAATTTTACATTCCTTGAACAAGCGCCGTATGTCTTCTTCCACAGGTATGACCCGTGGGCGGTTCTGGTCACCACTCAATTATAGATTGCGGACAGTAAGAGTTATACACCTACGCCTGGTATGTCTTGTGGGTGGTGCACTCGTGGTTGGGTGATCATAGGGCTGAACATTGGATCATCCGTATCAAAAGGGACCCCGTCGTCAGGTTGGCCATCAGGTTTCAACCTACGCCAGAGTTTAAGGAATTCATCCCTCTCTCCATCCTTGTCTACCGGCCGAACTGTCGTATTTGACTTATTATAATCTGCCACGGAAAAAACCTATTGTACTGTACGCACCGGACGAATAAATAAACGCTGCGCCAGCTAGTACCTCCATCAGGCGCTCCCGCACGACGGGGGATGTATCTGGAGATGTTACCACTCCTTCGAGAACATCAACGAATTTGCGAGATGATAGCTGAAGAAGGAATATTTCCGATCCATTCTGCATCATGTTTGCCCAAAGCTACGCCGCCAAATGATGAGTGCAACGACTACCAGTAAAGCTGACCATGGGAGAAAGCGCACCCGTGCAGCAGACAGCTGTATATTGGGTTCACTGAATCTGCCAAACATCCTGCAATCAACAGGACCGCCGCGGCATATGCCCAGACACTACTTACTTTATGCTTCTTCTAAGTGCCGTGCAAGCCGCCTTGGCGTTGGCCTCATCGGCAGAGGCACTCTCGCATACTTTAGGAACAAGAGACTGGTCTTCCCAAGCGGTCGCAACGATATAACCTCCATTGACGATCTTCGACGTGAGCAGCTCAAACATCAACAGGGGAGGTATTACTCACCTATCATCCTGGGCAGGTCTTCATTGAATTCGATACCACCGGTATCTTCCCCGACATTTTTCTCTCCGTTCCTGCCGCCGAGCAAGCTATCCCAGAAACTCTTCTTTTCTTTCTTCCTTCCCTCCATCCCGGCTTCAATCTCTGAGAAATATGGGTGGGATATGGCCAGAACAAAAACAAAGACCTAGAGAACTGAGAAGGATGTCAAAACGGGCAGAGAAGGAACTGTCAACGTCGGTAGTCACTGGCATGTGAGATAGGATAGACGCTGAGCTTGGCCTGCTGGAGTGCTGAGGCGCTGAGGCCCGGGGCCCAGTATAGCACTAGTGCCATCACTACCCTCGAGCTTTCTATAAAAAAAAAAAAGCAGAACCCATGTAATTTCGCATGCTGCCCAGTTCAAGAATGCTAGTAGTAGCTAGGATAGTGCATACCATTCGGAAGCCTAGCCTGAGGCGGTGCCAGGGTGCAGTTTGTGTGCGGTCAGCTGCGGTGGTGTTTGTTCCCCGCCATTATGGCCAGCTCCAGACGTGTGCGCTGGTACGATTTCATGTAGGTGGATTCCCTTGTCATGTGGCGCATGGGCCGCTCACCTATAAGGGCAGGTAAACCGTTTGGCCGGCCCTGTGCCTCTCGCGTCCTGAACTCACTCAGTCTGCGAAGCACTGTGCATGACCTTGGGCGTGTCCATGTGCTTGAAGTGAGCCCACCACCAACTTGCATGCGGGACTTATTAGAGCAACTACAATACTATAGCAATGTATATCACTTCGTGGCCGACATCGTAGCGCACAGAAGCATCCACAAAATTATTGATCGATTCTCGAATGACTATCTCTATAGATGGATATCCGCGGGTCGCCCGCTCGGTTGCAGCGAAACGGCGGATGTCTGGCCTCTGAATCGGCTCCATAGCAATGTTATTGGAGAAGGGGCCTCCGGGCGACGCTGCAGTGAATGGAAGGCGCGGCAAATGAGGATGACCATCGAACGTTCTGAGAGCGGGGGCTTTGGCTTTCGAAGTGTTCGTTTTCAGATAAACAGTCAAACAAACACATCGATAATGACATGTGTCTTCTTTGGAAGAATACATCCTGGACGTCATGGATGTCCTGCTTTAAAAAACGCCGGCCGTCAGTAATATACTGCCTCCAATGCATACATAAGAACGAAGCAACGCGTCGGCCGACATGCTCTTTGCCAAGAGCTACGGCGACGGTTCGGGGTGTATAAGCCCAGCGTCGAATCTGTAAGACACCTGGCTTGAACATACCAATCAAACAAAGCCCGCACCTGTGCGTATCCAATTCCTTCACAACCTTGAGCAATGAGATTCGCTGGGCAGTGCTAATTGAGCCTGGGTCTAATCCTAACATGTCTCTGTCTAAGACCCCATACGTCCTGGGCTAGGTTACGCAAAGCGTCAAAGCAAAGCGCTCAAAGCAGAAAATTGACTTGGTGATGGTGTGCTGATTGCGATGGGGGATCGCAGACAGCCGAACCAAGCCGACGAGAGCATGATGGGCCGATATCGATGAGAATTTTAATGCCCACGTTCGCGGTCGGAGAGGCCAACCTTTGCTGTGCATGTGGGAGCCAGTGTACCATTAAGACCGAACGACGTAGTCGGATATTAGCCAAGCTGAACTGGTTTGTGTGCAGGGTGGGTGTGCTAGCTGGCGAACTAAGACTTGCTGGAATAAAAAGATTGGGTTTATCACCGCAACGTCGGCAGTGACCGTGACGTCACAACAGTGTCAATGAAGCGATTTCGGAGTCGGATTTCTTATAAAGACCAAAGACCATCCTTACAACCGCAATCTCCAATCTCATTCCTCCCCCCATCATCCAACACACTCACCACTTAGCAAAATGGTGTGCACTTTTTCTATGTCTATTCACATGGCGTACTCACACTTCATGCGCAGGTCAAAGTCGGCATCAATGGGTCAGTATCGCTGCGGAAATAGGGATGCTTACCTGATCGTCGTTATCTTTCTGTAGGTTCGGTGAGTCGTCCTTGATACGTGTCGGGGGAGGATACTAAAGTCAATCAAGGTCGTATCGGCCGTATCGTGATGCGTAACGCGCTCCTCAACCAGGATATCGAGGTCGTAGCTGTGAACGAGTGAGTGATCTGATCGGCGTGGCACATACATGTACTAAATGCGCATATAGCCCCTTCATCGACCTTGATTACATGGCATGTCTACTTTCTAGCCGTCTCTTACGCCGCCCATCTGAGCGACACTTAGGTCTACATGTTCAAATACGATTCCGTACACGGCCGTTTCGAGGGCGATGTCCACACCAAGGACGGAAAGCTCTACATCGACGGCAAGGCTATCACCGTCTACGGTGAGAGGGACCCAGCCAACATCCCCTGGGGCTCAGTCGGCGCTGATTACATCGTCGAGTCCACTGTAAGCAATTGTCCGCGTCACATGATCATCTCCGAGATAATAACGGTTAAATCGCAGGGTGTCTTTACCACCATAGACAAGTGGGAAAATCTTGCATATATGCTGACTGACTCGATTACTGACCGCGTGGCTCCAGGGCCTCCGCTCACTTGAAAGGCGGTGCTAAGAAGGTTATCATTTCCGCACCCTCGGCGGACGCCCCTATGTTTGTCTGCGGTGTTAACTTGGACACATACGACCCGAAATACACCGTGGTACGTACCACTCAGCAACGTAGCTTGTTACCTCTAAAGTGCTTTTCAGATATCCAACGCGTCGTGCACGACCAACTGTCTTGCCCCGCTAGCCAAGATCATCAACGACAAGTTCGGCATCGTTGAGGGTCTCATGAGCACCATCCACGCTACCACTGCCACACAAAAGACTGTGGATGGTCCCTCCAGCAAGGACTGGCGTGGTGGTCGTGCTGTTAACAACAACATCATCCCTTCGTCCACTGGTGCCGCTAAGGCAGTTGGCAAGGTTATCCCTAGCTTGAATGGCAAGCTCACGTAAGTCGCATCGTGATAAATCCGGAAAGCATCTCTTATAATGCGCATGTACAGGGGTCTCTCGTTCCGTGTACCCACACTCGACGTTTCGGTCGTCGATCTCGTCGTCCGCCTCGAGAAGTCGGCAAGCTATGACGAGATCAAGGCCGCCGTCAAGGAGGCCTCCGAGGGCTCCATGAAGGGGATAATGGGATACACCGAGGACCTCGTCGTATCCACTGACTTCCTCGGCCACCCCGCCTCCTCGATTTTCGATGCACACGGCGGTATCCAGCTTAACAAGAACTTCGTCAAGCTCATCTCTTGGTATGACAACGAGTGGGGCTACTCCAAGCGTGTTTGCGACCTCCTTGTGTACGCTGCGAAGAAGGATGCCGGGCAGTAAATGCGCAACCTGTGGTTGTACGAAACGGACGCATGCACGAGAAGTTTTGATAAATCGATGCTGTAATACAAAAGCGTGTAGGTCCTTGTGTACATCAAAGGTGTTATAGAATTGTTGTATCTCCCCTCTGCTCGGTAGTGTTTTCCCTGACAATAGAAGTCTTTGACGCAACAACCATCGAATTGTCACTATGCAACGCACGCGTCGCATCAGGCGATGTGGGCCGAGCAACATGGTCAGCTATTACCAGGTATACTAGGTATCCCCCGAAAGGACTATTTAGGGTCTCACTCTCATGGCAAAGCCTGTTAGATAGATAGACTGTGATACGGAGGGAAATAAAGCCTCTTCGGCGCCCTCGCCAAGCATATCTGAATCATCTTGTTTCAGAAACATCCCATGGCGCCCGATGTTGTGAGATACCCCGCTGCTTGGGGGTGTGAGTGAGAGTGTCACGTCCGCCAAATTTACAGCATCGTATCTTAATGGTAAATGCCAGCATCAAACGCTGTCCACGTCCTGCCTCCGAGCTCGACCCTATCGCCTCGCTTGATTATATCCCTGTTTGGAGAAGAAAGCAAGGCGGATAGGCATGCCTCAAGAGAGTGCGCAGATGGCTCAGAAGGAGAATGACTAGACTTGTACACAAGCATCCACGCGGCATCCGGGGACGATCTGTGCATGCGAATAGCCTGGAATGGGAGGCCCTCCTCATGAGAGAGTGCGAGAGCATGCGAGCCCAATACCGCCATAAATGCCTTGGATGTCTCCGGGTCGGCGGTGGACGTTAGGAAGGTGTAATTCGACCCCTGGGGTATCGGCTCCTCGCTGACGCCAGCATGAGCGATCAGCGCGATCGTCTGGTCCCGGTCCGATGCGCTCACCTCCATATTTCTTGATATTCTTGCATAGCACCCGTGCTCGGGTTCCTCCCTATCCCAGTCTCGACTTCGATGTCCTCCCCAGTCTTCGGATCCTTCACGAGCTCCACCTGGCCCTCGTCTGACATGCCATCGCAGGTCGTATCAATGATGTGATACCAGCGATGGCGAGGGAGCGGTTCGAGCTGGAGGGTCTGTCTGAGGCCAGCAAATCCCCAGGTGACGGTGCTGTCGGTGGACAGCGGGAGGCTGAGGCGCAGATCGAGGTAGAGGAGGGAAGGGAGGGCGGATGGTGTCGATGTAGATCGGGAGGATAGAACGACGACGGACGAATCCTCGAAGGGCGGGTCGGGAAGCCATGCTATGCTCTCACGCGTCGATATTGAGGGGTTTCCTCGGAGACTCGTCTCGCTGAGAGGTACACTGGTCATGTCTTGATCTGCCGAAATCAAACAGCAGCCTGGCTATGCACTCAGTTGGTTAGCTTACGTGATGGCCTGATAGGCTCCTGCTGGGCTTTGCTCCCGTTCCGCACACTGGACCTGTCGATCAGGTGTTCAGGGTTTGTCCCCCGTTGATTTTCAGTGGATGTCGAGGCTAACTATCGGATTCGAAAACAGACATTCACCTTGTCATCGAATGGCGGGCTCGACGTCTTCCACAAGTTTTATCCCATCGCGCCCATGGAGCCAATCTAATAAATCGCACCGTCGCTGTCACCCAACGGCGGCTGATCTCTGCCGACCACTTTCGAATGTCTTGGTCGCCGGGCCATCGTAATTGCCATGGACACGCCCCACACATGCGCAAAACAAGCCGCCGCTCGATATCTTGACACGGTCTACGAGCCCGGGGTGAGATCATGTAAACGACTTGCACATGTCATACCTGTGTCCGCACTGCTACCATCGACACAAGTACCTCCGAGTCTGCAAGTAATGGTCACCTTTTTCAGCTCCGGTAAATCAGCTGCAGCTATAAAACCTGCAGACAATGCTTTCAGTTTTTTCTCAACATTCGATTTCTCTTTCTTTTGTTTTATATCCCCCTAATTTGACTTGCCGACAATGCTTTTCTCTGCCTTCGGGATCACCGCTCTTTTCGCTTCATCGGTTATTGCTGTTCCCTTCGTGGAAAGACAGGTAATCGCGCCTCCGGAAGATGGGCCCTCTTCCGTCAGCTGTCTTTCCTTGCGCAATTCTTGCAATGCTACAACAGTGGACCTCGCCAACTTCTACAACTACACCTCGTGTGTACTCCTAACCACCTGTTCGCAAGGCAGCGCGAACCCGGCCCAAGTGTTGGCAGAGAACAGCGCCCCAGCAACCCAACCTCG
Organism: Leucogyrophana mollusca; assembly: GCA_021014945.1. NCBI lineage: Eukaryota > Fungi > Basidiomycota > Agaricomycetes > Boletales > Leucogyrophana > Leucogyrophana mollusca. The sequence goes on along the minus strand of MU266370.1, from coordinate 110,963 downwards.
TTTGACACAAACGGTTTGTCCCTTAAAGTCGGGCTCACCCCAATGTCGGGCTGAAACTTGGGTCGTAGGCATTTAACTCCATCTCGGGCGGAAACTCGTACATCAGTCAGCAAAACTACATCGATGCGTACTACCACGAAATCTCCATAACACCTAATGGAACATACCCCGACAAGTGAGTCTTGCGGTTACTTCTACAAAATGCCAAGGTGACCGAATTCCCGCAGCGTTGAGTACGTCATTGGCCAATGGCTGGCCATCGCCGCTTGGACGGGTTTCTGTAGCACGGAAAACATCCCTTACTCCAACTTCGCTGTGAGTTGGGCGATTTCGGATCCTCAGTATCACACTCATATTTCTGTGCACAGGATTGGCTCGAATATTCGTCCAGCCCTGGTGTCTGCCCTGCCGTCGCATCATGCAATGCGACTCAGGCGGCCAGCGTCATCCCCTGTGTGCCTCAGCTGCCGACTGACAACGGCTCCTGCGCCGAGATGGTTTCCCAGTGCCAGCTCTGGGTCACCCAGGGTCTATTCCAGAACGAGTATTGTGTCCTTGCGAGCTTCTGCTACGCCGAATCCACCACCGACGTGCTGCTCAAGAAAGAGTATCCCTCGTACGCGTCGGACATCCCGACGTCCCTCCAGGAGAAACGGCTCTCCCAGGATGTGAGCATTTAACAGATGCATCGTCAGGATAGAGGTCGCTAACATCTCGAAGGTGTTCAACAACATGACTGGTGGTGCTGCCACGATGTCCCAGCAGAACGCCATCGACGCTTACTACAGCGCTCTGGTATGCCTACACCACATCACTGTCTAGAGCCATTCACTGACGAGCGAACCTGCCGTAGACTGGTACGTGGACTAGCTTGGGCGGACCTTTCGGTGCCGAGACTCCTTCGAAGACGAGCAACGACGGCCCCTATCCCACCTCGTATGTCATCTCGAGAATTTCTGCTCAAATTGCTAACAAACAAACCGCGCAGGCCCGACTACGTGATCAACTTCTGGAGTATCATCAGCGCGTGGACGGGCAACTGCGACACCAAGGAGATCGCATACGATAACCTCGCCGACTACCTCACCTATGCAGCCACGAGCAACTATCACCCAACTTGCTAGTCAGTTCCTGCTCATATAGTGTGAGTGTGGTGCTCTCTCTTTCTTTCGTTAAGGCTTCATCGTACATCTGAGTCTTGGACATTGTTGTTGTATACCTTATTATACGTCCCTTCGTTTAAGAACTTTTTGAAATCGTGGAACTGAAGTAACACTGTTAACAGTCTGAGGAAAACCGGAGAGAAATCTGGCTCTCAACTTTGAGATCTTCGGGGACTTGGCACAAACCCCTGTCAACTGGCAGCCCAGCTCCATAAGACAGATTTCTTCTTCACGCCAATTCCTTACCTCCTTCTGTGGTATGCCTAATGGGAACTAGAAATCAGGCTGTCCTTCCACTTGAACGAGCCTACAAACGTTGACACAATATAGCACTTCATTTTATGACAGATTATTCCTGAATTTCAGCATCAAACACAGTCCATGCCCTTCCACCTAGCTTGACGCTATCGCCTCTCTTCCACATCCCGCCCGTGCCTTCTCTCTCAGTGAACAGCGCAAGGAAAGTCGATAGGTATGTCCCAAGAGCGTGCGAGGGAGAGGGAGGGGGCTGGGACTTCGGTGTTTGGGACTTGTGGACTAGCGACCACGCGGCATCCGCAGATGATCTGTACATTCGGACGACCTGGAACGGCAGCCCGTCCTCGTGAGATAAGGCGACGGCATGCGGACCCAAGACCGCAATAAATGCTTGGGATGTTTCTGGATCAGCGCTCGATGTGAGGAATGCGTAGGAAGAGCCTGATGGGACCGCCTCCTCGCTGACCCGCCCCCAGAGCATTAGTATCTAGGCCCGGTCGTTCATCAACGCAAGTTGCTCACCTCCATACCTCCTGATATTCCGATATCTCCCCCGTGCGCGGGTGCGTCCCGACTCCGGTCTCAACCTCGATCTCCTCGCCGGTATCGGGATCCGTCAAGTACTCCCAGTCCCCTTCGTCCACACCATCGCTGTCCGTAGAGTCAATAGCACGGTCCCAGCGATACCGCAGGTGTGGGTCAAGTTGGAGGGTGCGTTTAAGCCCCGCGAAAGCTAGGTTGATTGTGCTTTTCTGAGAGAGTGGGAGGCTGAGCCGGAGGTCGAGATAGAGGAGGGAGGGATAGGTGGCGTCTGTGGGCCGCGAGGACAGTACGAGGACGGAGGAGTCTTCGTATGGGGGATCAGGGGGCCAAGCTACGCTCGTTCGCGTCAATATCGAGGGGCTGCCGGTGAGGGGGGTGGAGGGGTTTGCCATACTGTGAGCGTATCGGACCGCCGCTGTCTAGCTACGACTGTACTTATGTTGTCCCTCTTATCGCGATCATGGAGCAGATAGGGCACTTGTGAGTATTTTGGTCCAATAATACCCAGCTGCGTTTAAGAAGTGCATTCTCGTGACCTACAATTCTGGCTTCGGTTCCATTCATCGGAAGGCCCTCGACAGCTCTGGCTAAGGCCAGACAGTTCGTCAATGGGTAAGGGACTGGGGGCGCCAGGGTGACGCAAAGGACATTGCCCTAGTGTTGTCAAAAGGACCAAAATGTTCATACAAGACGTGACCACTTCTAGGGAGGCGACTAGAAGTGGAGGTTCATGCAATTATGCTACGCACTAAATTCACAGCTCCCCTGACTGTCCTTTCTCACAACGATCAAGCGCGCCGTAGTCTGTCTCTCCGTCTCCTTCTTCAAGACCCAGTAACTCCCTCTTTTCCGCTTCTGCCTCGAAAGCAGCTTGTAATTGCCATTCTCGAGATATCTCATGGACGAAGAAAAGAGTGGCACCAAAGCATACAAAGTTTACAACGCGACAGAAGAACGACAGTGGCGAAGTGATCGCAACAACAAGCGAGATTGTTTCTCTACATCAAAGGATACACGTCAAGCTACTTGACAAAAGATCAAGGCTTCGCTTACGAGGGTGTGGTAGGGGCGCACAGTGGACAGTTTGTTTCATTGCCAGACAGTGATATCGGAAGCTCCACTCACGAATACCACAAACCCTAAGAAGATGCAGAACTATCATCAATACCGGAAGCACGAGAGATGGAAATTCTTACAATAAACAATAAACACGAACCGATGTATGGCTGGAGAACATGATGAGGAAAATACTTAGCATGGCAGTGAGCGGGCTCGCTCTTATACAGCGTAATTGACGCCCACTCCGGTGTTCAAACTATGGGTGCTCACAGGAGCGACTGTGTGACCGAGATTTAAAACGTACCTGTGCGATTTGACAACGGTTGGCAGCCCCCAACGAATAGGGAATTCAACTCAAGTTGTGAAGGCGATGACTTCCAACACAGCTACTCTGTTTGTGCAGGTACCACGATCTCGGCTGGTGCTACTTAACTGTGAAGGATGAACAACCGACCGAAGGCAGCTGTGACGGAGGGCAGATGTAGGGCGTCGTGTATGGAATGGACCCGGTGTTGGGCAGAGGCCTCTTTTGCTACCTAGATGCTCAGGCGCAACAATAATTTACTAGGCGCACTCACGACACAGGCGGTTCCACTCCTCCACATTCTATCACCTTACTCGAGATAAATTCGATGAATAACTTTAGCTCGTCGGTCGAAGATGACCAGCCTCGTTTACTCTGTTCTCTCCTTAGGCGGCGCCGGTGCCGCGCGTTATGTAGAGGACGGGCGGGATATCGTATGGCATCACCAGCTCCTCACTGCTTGACGACGCGGAATTGTGCGGTGCACGCATAGATAGCCTCGGATGTATACAGAATCTTAGAGACTTGGACAAGTGGTGGTGGTTGGCCACCCACCGGACGGTGGTAATACTAAGTGCTCAACGGCGGCCCGAACTGGGCCGAACAACATGGAAGGAACCAGTGCACCGCTTTTTGGGTGGCCTCTGTCACGCAGCTTCTGTCGCGACGTTGTGATCGCCACCAAATACAACATCAACGTGAACATTCTAGTGACGGGGACTATGGACTCGTTAGCTAAATAGACTGCACTTGCAGTGGCTCGCAACTCGCCATACCGAGGACGGCACGCGGTGGCGTAAACTTATAATTTGCGCATCGGAGGACAGGTCAGTACTCAAAGTACAGCGGAATTGAGCAGTGAAAGCCAGCGCTCTTCCGGGCCCATCGAGATTCAATATTCAACACGAATCGAGCGCACAGCAGAGGTAAGCAACATATGTCCACACCCAGCACGATGTGAACCATGGATTGGCAGGTGAATTGTGTTTGCGAAAGATCTATGTAATACTTGCCAGCTTCGCGGTCCCGAAGGCCCCAAGCTCCCTGGTGGAGTGTACTCGTGGATCTTCTTTCAGCGGTGCTTCATCCATTCAACTACTTTCTCGTCTCTCGAATGCCACTTGTCACTTGAGCACTTTGTCACCCACTCAGCCTGATGCCAAGAGGACATCAAAGTTGCTGTAAATAGCCATCCTAGCCCTGACCCTTGGCGTCTATGCTGCCCGTAGAGGCTTCCCTGGTGTCATTCTACTCGTCTGACAACCCTGCTCTGGCCCTGGCTACCCGTGCATCGATCCTTGCAGTGACTCCATATCCTCAGCCTGCGCCGCCGACAACACGTTTCACACTTCCCTCGGTTCCCTATCTCAAGCACTCTTATCAGCCTCCTCGTTCCAGGCCTCCGTTTAGGATCGTTGACGAGGCAAGGATAATAACCCCGGGGTCAGCAATCCCTCTGGGTGGGGGTGAGCACTCCTCTCAGCATGTCGAATAACAGTGGGACAGTTCAAAACCAAGGCGGGAGCCGCGAGAGAGAGCGTCTGTGGGAACGAGACCGAAAAGACCCCACCCACGGTCATGCGGAACTAACTAGAACGCTACGTACGTGAAATACTACACATTAAGCGGGTTTCCGGGTTGATGACAAGTCGTAAAGAGGATTTGGCGGCCACAAATTCAGCAAAGGGAGTGCAAAGCCAATCTTCTCCATGGGATGAATCGCTGCAAATGCCACCAGTAGGCTAATAGTGCCACCACTGGTCGCGTTCTGTAATGTTAATGTCACGTAGGTAATTGCCCACAAGAGCCAATCACCCCACTCACGACAGTGGATCATATCACCAGAGGAAGATATAAGGCGATTGTTCCAAGAATGCGAAAGCGCCCAACAACACGCTGGGGTGTTGACAGAGGCGCTTTTAGTCGAACATCCAAGCGGTCTCGAGCAGAAAGTCGGCCTCGTGAGTAACGCTCTCCACAAATCTACGCGCCTTGAGCACGATTCATGGTGTCCTCGCATCAAGTGCCGCGCGTCTCAAGCATTCATCTACTCTCAGATTCCGTGGGCGACTGCAAGTGCAGCACGCTCTCGTGCTGAGGGAAACGTCCTTGGGCAAGGTCGGGCATTCATGACTCGTGATTCTACCTCATATGGTCCTGACGGGTCACCATCTAAACTCAGATGGCCATACATCCGAGTCGGAATCAACTCTCGAAGAAGTTCTCTTGGCGGCGCTGTTGGCGGCACACGAGGCATCATCCGAAGCACTAAGACTGTACGATGACCCCGAACGAACTGGTGTGGAGAGAGCAGAAGATATGATTCAACGAGAGCTCGGGCCGGGCGGAAGGGTCTGTGCTTCTTTACGCCTCCTTTCTTTAACCGCCTCAAATGCACTCTGTCCCGCAGATATACGCGCCTACTAAGATTCTACCGATTCAAGTTGGGAACGCCGACGAGCGCCCCGCTAATAACGCAGTGCGCACTTCGCAGACATGGCTTGAACAGCAGCAGCGTAAATATATGTACCGGGACGATATTGACTCAGATGATTTTGAAGGGTCGCAGTGGTCTGGAGAACAGTGTCCGCCTTACACATACGATGCGATGACCTACGAGGTAAATCATACCAGTTGGACACAGCACACCTTTCAGTTGACTATGAAAACCTGCTTCTCAGCCATTTTTCGACGACAAGTCGCACAGTCCAGACAAATCGCACCAAGCACCTCCGGATTCAGGACACGCGCCCGCTGCTCGGATCCAGCCCTACCCACAGGATAAAATAACCCCAAGACCAGCACCTCATTCGCAACATGACATCGTATTACCAGATGAAAATATACGATGCATGTTCCAGGAGTGTGAAGTCGCACACGGCCGCGCAGGACTGTTGTCCGAGGTACTCGTGCATGAAAATCCAGACAATCTTGAGCTCAAAGTTAGCCTCGTGAGTCGCGTTCCCTTCACCTAGTAGTATGCTGTACTTTATTCGTGTTCTTATCGCACCCCCAAGTGCCGCGCCTCACAAGAGCTCATCTATGCACATATTCCTTTGGTGACTGCGAGCGCAGAACGCTCCCGTACTGAGAGAAGAAACTCAGTGAAAGGTTGGACACTCAAGCCTTAGAACCTTGCCTTCTACCCTGACAAGTCGCTACCTCAATCCAGATGGTTCCACATCGGAGCCAACCCTTGAAGAGGACCTCTTATCGGCGCTATTAGCTGCAAACGAGGCTTCACTCGAAGCACTGTGCATGCACGACGATCATGAATTAATCGGCGTGGAGAGAGTAATGCCAGGCATGGTTTCCCCAACATCATCACACTATGGACAGCATCAACACCTGGCGGACAAGCCTATTCCAGGGTCTACGACAATCACACCTTTGATCGCTGACGATTCATCAGCTGAGCGCGCGAGACCTTCACCTGTAGCGGCGGCAGTTGCTGAGGGAGAACTAACGGGCCGCATAAGGCGCGTGTCACTGAGGTGGCTTGAGCAACATCGCAAAACCCTCTACGTGAATGTTATTGAATCAGACACTTTCGAAGGCCCACAATGGGTTAGAGATAAGTGCACAGATTACATTTACGACCCAAAGATCTACCAGGTAAAATGTAGTGGCTGAATGGGCAAGGCTTTGAATTGACCATGACTTGGTTCTCAGTCTCTCACCATTTATACATTCTCGCATCTCGCTCACTGTGTAGGAGATCCAAGGTGGTTTATCTCATTCTATTCTGCAACTACCTGTGCTAATAACAGGATGGACAGTCTCCTTTCTGCGTTCCACGACCACATCAACGAGTGGCAGGGGTGGGATGTTTTTCAGTCCCTAAAATACCATCGGGCCATTCGAGATTCCCTTTGCGCGTTACTTCTAAAGGTACCTTTACTACGTTTGCTCTTCGTGTTGTGTCCTTGTGCCTTATCACCACCTAGTCAGAAGACATCCGTCCACTATGTCAGCTACATATGGCTAACGAAGTTGACGGGTCTGAACTACCGGTGCTAGACCTACAAGTTATAGCGTGTCACCTTGCCGCCACATTGGACGATTCGGATCCTTCAGTCCGAACATTCAAGGCCGTATTCGCTCTTAGAGGTAAAGAAGCACGGTCAATGGTCGATCTTCTTCATACTGTGGGTACTAGATGCATTTCATTTTGCTTACAACTTACTTTCCTTGATGCTAGCTGGTAGAAAACCCGGCCATTGATAGCATTCAGAAGGCACTGTTTGCGAACGCATTGGTCCAGTTGTCCAAGCGAGCATGCTGCTACCCGGAATCCCTTGTTCTAGAGGACATCAAGATAGACACGGCCCACCCTGTTGTAACAGGTGCTTACAGCGAAGTATGGAAGGGCTTTGCACAGGGACACTCGGTAGCCGTGAAGAAAGTGAGGATGCTGAGGTCGGACTTAGAAGACATATTGAAGGTATGCGTAGCGGCTCCTTGGCACGCTATTCTTTTTCAATACAGAGGCAGGACTGTGCTCGTGAAGCCATCATATGGTCCCGCCTTTCGCATCCTAATCTATTACCGTTCTACGGCATCTTTTACCTGGACGACGAGCGTTCGAGAATCTCGCTCATCTCTCCTTGGATGGAGCATGGTCACGTTGGGGAGTACTTAGAACGCTTCCCGAGGACAGACCGTGAGCTCCTGGTGAGTAAACAACATAGCTAGCAGGAACGACATACAGAGTTCTCCCAAAGGCACTTGATATTAGCTCGGGCGTCGAGTACTTGCACACCTGCACGCCAAAGGTCGTTCATGGGGATTTGAAACCTGTAAGTCATCATCGCTGGCCAAACAGTACGCAACCGACGACGACCCGCATAGCGCAATATACTTGTGACACCGTCGGGTACAGCATGTCTCGCAGACTTCGGTCTTGCGTATGCGAAAGATCCCCAGCGTCAAACATTGTCGTCGACGCAAGGCCCTACGCACGGCGGTACGCTCGCCTATGAAGCGCCAGAGATGTTCGACGGGGAACCCGTCAGTTTCGCAGCAGATGTATATGCTCTTGGCTGTGTCATCTACGAGGTAGGATATGATCGCTTTCTGCAGGATATGCACGGGCGTTTGACTAGGTCACACAGATGTATTCCGGGGTGCGGCCATTCCATGGGCTCCGAGACGGGGCAGTCATCAAAGCCGTTGGCAAAGGCAAGCGGCCTGATCGTCCCACAGGTATCAGTGATTGGATGTGGACTTTAGTTGAGAGTTGTTGGTGCCAAGAGCCTACCGAACGGCCTCTCCCGAGCAATGTTGTACGCCAGCTTGGTGCTTTCACCGCTGATCGTGCACGTCGTGTCCACGACTGGGATGATTCATCGCGGATTCAGATCCGCGGCGTATATTCAGTAGTAGATCATCCCGCGTCTCCCACTTTTGGAAGGACGAAGTGACCTCCCAGAAACAGACCAACCTTTGGTGACAGGACCTTTGCAACGACCTCTAGCTCTTTGTCGCGCCGGTTTAACTCAGTGTGAAGGTTGTAATTGTATTGGCGAGTACAAGATGTCCTGAGCGAGCCTGAGCGCAAGCAAAACAGGCGTCATTCTATATTGATTTTTCAATAAGGATCCTTCACTGCTCCCCATAGTCACAAAGCTCACCTTTTCCTCTCTTTGACCGCATTCGCACCGCTGCCGCTGCCGCCCACAGTGCCTGCGTGCAAAATGCCTTCTTCCATGGACGTCATCTTGTCTTCGCTTTCCGCTGCCTCCAACGCCTTTCGGCGTTCATTTATAGCGGTGAATGCAGAGCACACGACCATCCACACGTCAACCGTTATTTGGATTGCTCCAGAATGTCCTTTCACAACATCCAGGACCAGGGCGGACGCCCATCTGTATATACTATCATGGCTTGAGATTTTCTGAACGATAAGCTGCACTTACATTAGAGACGTCAGAGCCGATAGTCCTGGCGCACTATTAGTAGAACGGAGGGCCGAAAGCATTGACACTCACCGGCGCTGGAATTGCAGAACGAAGCATCAGCGCGCTAGTACTGGAATAACGGAGCAGTAGACTGCCTTACCGAACGTTATATGCGCGACTTGAAACCATGACTACTCTAACGATTACACCGCGCCTGTCCTGTAAGGACAACTGCGAACGGCCTATTTATGAGCCAGCTCGAATTATCGAACGTGCGTTTGTCGATCGGGCATGGAATTTACGAGCCCTGAACGCGGCTTTCGCTCTATACTGCGGTGGCATAGCACCCGGGGCCTCCGGTCCTAAAGCCCAAGCTTTCACGAGAAAGGGGCTATATCTAAAGGCCACTTGTGCTCACAGCCACAGGGCACTACCTCCGCTTTGGTAACTCGAGAAGAGCAACAATATATGGTCGTGGCTGGGTGGCGGGGCTAGTTCAGCCCCAAATGTCCTAGGGGTCAGTCGGGCGTGAGCCTGCCCACATAACGACATACATGTGATGACAGAGGTGGAGTACACACACGACGAGCACTCGAGTCCTCCCACGAGCGCACTGTATGAATGGGGTATTTACTACGCAGAGCTATTATAAGACTGGGTATGCTTCCTCAAAAGACCCAGCCATCAGCTCAGTTCGAAATTCAGAGTCAATACTTAAAAGACTCACTACAAGCTTACAGTGATATCGCCAGGCCGGCCTTTGCTGGATAATTATCCGCCTCAGATGGGGGTGAAAGTTTACTTCGCATTGCTATCCACATCCTTCCATTGGTTCTCCAGCTCCTCCACCACGTCGTCGCGTTGCGCAGGGGCAACCTCTTTCACAATTTTCCGATACTGGCGGACAGTTGCGATGGCGTCCCAGTATGCTGAGGCGAGTAAACAGATTCCAATGGATAGATCGCGGAATGGGGCATCAACGTCACGAGAATGGACGAGCCAGGTCCCGAGGCTGGGCCGTGAGCGTTTGTGAGTATACAGTTGTGTGGTGGCGGAGCACGACGCACCCCAACTTCATCACGACAGCGTAGACTGTATGGATAATCGCTTGTAAATTGTTGGCTGAGAGAGGGTTGTTGCACATACTCACCACAGCTGCCAAGTGGGCGAGTTGTGATTCGATGTGATCACGAGATAATTGAAGATAACTTACACCAGAGTGTGTTTGTATCGTTCGATAAAGTACTTCAACATAGAGGCTCCACTCACGCGGCCTGCGAGCACAATGGGTGCTTTTGGACCACTTCCTGTACAGGTGGACGCGTTGGCGGGGGGGACGGACGGCATGTAGCTATTAGCAGAGCCATTCGCAGAACCTTGTGAGGTAAATTTGCACTCGCCGCGAATTTGTGACCGTACGAGGAAAACGCCCTGAGAACGATTTATTTTTGGCCATGGCTTTGCTCTTCGAAGTTCGTGGTCGAGGTCGAGGAGAGAAAACCCTAACCCCAGGGTTTAACCCCTAACCCTAGTAGAGTCTGTACGTGTCCCTCCACGTCAACTTCAAAAATTCTGGACATTCGGTGACCCGGTCACTGCTTTCTTTCTCTCAGAAGTAGATGCTTGGGGCTTGCACTTTTCAGGTTTGATACCCAGCTATGCATCAGTTGTCTTTCCGGAGGGTTATATCGCTTGTAATTCTCTTCGCTGCTCTTTTCGAGTCGTCGTTCGCTGCCGTGCTTGCCATCGACTATGGTTCCGACTGGATCAAGGCATCGCTTATGAAGCCGGGCGTACCGTTTGACGTCCTGCTTAACAAGGACTCGAAGCGGAAGATACAATCCTCTGTCGCGTGGAAAAAGGACGATCGTCTCTTTAGCACAGACGCAGCAAACATTGTAAGGACTCCAATAGAGTAGTGTCGACTCAGCAGGCTAACCTTACCCCAAGGCATCCCGCTTCCCTTCAGATTCTTTCTCCTCCCTCAAGTATCTCCAAGGTGCACCATATGACTCTGACGTTGTCTCATACTTCACCTCAATATCGACTGCCGAAATATTGAAGTCCTCCCGGGGAACCGTTGCCCTAAAACAGAGCGATGGTACGGAATGGAATTCTGAAGAACTCATCGCGATGCAGTTTGCATACATCAAGTCTCTGGCGGACGACCTCGGCGGCGAACCGGTAACCGACGTAATTGTCACCGTTCCACCCTACTACACCCAGTTCGAACGTGATGCCGTCGCCGACGCAGTCGAGGTCGCTGGTCTCCGGACGCTCGCGCTAATCAATGACGGAACGGCTGTCGCCATCAATTATGCCATGACACGCACCTTCACAGTTCCGGAGTACCACGTTATATATGACGCCGGCGCCTCGTCTACGCGCGCTACTGTCGTGTCGTTTGCACCGGCGGAAGAAGGGAAGGGGAAGTCATCTGGGACTCAAATATCTGTACTCGGTGTGGGATATGACCGAGCGACGGGTGGAACGGAGCTCGATCGGCGACTACGGGAGATTCTCATTGACAACTTCACGAGCAAGCATAAGCGAGACATCCGCAAGGACAAACGTGGGATGGCAAAGCTCTGGAAAGAAGCTGGGCGCGTCAAGGCAATATTGAGCGCAAATTCGGATGCAATGTCGACTGTGAGTAGGTGTGCTACTGTGACCTCACGTCTTTCTGAAAGTGTCGTAGGTGGAGAGTGTAGCGTTCGACATCGACTTCAAAGCCAAGGTTACGCGCGCCGAATTTGAGCGAGCATGTTTAGATTTGCAAGGGCGTTTCGCGAGACCTATCGACGATGCTCTCGCTCGTGCTCGATTGACTCTCGTAAGTGGGCTTATTTCCTGGATGTAACTCTGTGGTGCTTAAAACATCTTAGAGTGATATCACCTCAGTCATCCTTACAGGAGGAGCTTCACGGACACCAATGATACAAACCGCAGTGAAGGCTGCTGTTGGAGAGTGAGTACAAGGTATACTCGCGTTGAAGGGATTTATTGAATAGGCACCAGGGAAAGAATAGCGCTCAATGTAAACGCAGACGAAGCTGCTGTACTAGGTAAATTGCACCCCGTATCAGACCCATCAGCACGATATCTGATATATCCCAGGCGCCGCTCTGCACGGTGCAGCGCTCAGCAGGCAATTCAAGACCAAGGACATCCGTGTGTCTGACATTATCGCACATGACGTCCAAGCCTCGTATTTTGCCACCGCCCCCACTCCATCTGCCAAGCCCCGTACGATCAGCACCCTGATATTCCCAGAAGGCACGAAACACGGAACAAGAAAGACTCTGACATTCAAGCGGAAAGAAGATTTCGCGCTATGGCTGGACTACAAGAACATTGTTTTCCCGTATGCTTTTCCTTTGGTGTGCGCCGTACCAGCACTCACAATGTCAATTTGCAGTGGATTCCCAAAAGAAATCCTTGAGGTGCAGATTAGCGGAGTCGCGGAGGCGCTCGGTAACTTGACTGAGCGCGGGGCCGTCGACCCGGTTATTAAGGCGACTGTCACACTCTCCGAGTCTGGTTTTGTTTCAATCAAGGAAGCGGTTGCATTCGGCGAGATCAAAGACGAGTCACTCACAGGTATGTAACTTTCTCCTACCTACGCTCAAATCATCGAACTTGCGCAGGGAGGCTGAAGAACCTATTTGGTGGAGGGTCAACAGGGGAGCAGGTTCCAGAAAGTGTCCCATCCGCGGAAGGCTCTGCCGCAGAGCCTGCATCAACCGTCAAGCCACCCTCTAAGGATGCCAAGGATTTCAAAGATCGCAGTACTATACCACTCACAGTTTCGACAAGTTTCGCACCCGTTCCTCCGATGACTGTCGCAGAGAAGAAAGCCGGTCGTGAAAAGTGCGTGCGACAACAATGCTAGATGAGGCCCGTGACTGAGCCCGCTCCAACAGGCTACGTGCGATTGACAACAAGGAGGCAGCTAAAGTCCGCAAGGAAGAGGCACGAAATACCCTTGAGGGCTACCTATACCGTCTGCGGGACCTGCTCGACGACGGCCCAGAAACTCCATTTAAGAAGTGCTCCAAGGCGTCTGAGCGAGAGGTCCTGAGCAAAGAGGTAAAGAACACCATCAGCTGGCTCCACGACGAAGGCGAACAAGCAGATACGGCTCAACTTTGGGGAAAACGCACTATGCTTGAGTGAGTTAAGACCTTTTAGCTACGACCCTTATACTGACTACTGTGGGTTTGACAGGTTGCTCGAGAAGCCGATCACACACCGATACAAAGAGATTGAGGCATTCCCGCAGGCTTTGAATACTAGTCAGATGTGGAACTGGAGCACGCGGCTCTTCCTCACGGAGGCGCGGGATAATCTTACAGCGGAAGCCAAGGCTGGTGTTCAGTCACGGTGGACGAAAGAAGAGCTCGACGCACTGGAAGTGACACTCAAGGAGCACGAGGTGTGGTTGAACGATGGGGTGGAGAAGCAGAAGAAGATGAAGATGAATGATGACCCCGCGATCACCACGGCAGAGATGAAGACGCGAGCCAAAGCACTAGAACAGCACCTCCAGAGATTGGTGAAGAGGAAGGCACCAAAGCCAAAGAAAGCGAAAACGACAGCGGAGACTAATGGTTCTTCAAATGCAGGAACGGACGAACCTACGGGGTCTAATAAACAACCTGGGCACGATGAGCTGTAGATGAGACATACACTAATACTGCAATAGACGATATTATTTTTCAAGGAGCTTTGAGCCCAGTGATGACTTCATCTGTATTTGTTGATGCTTGTCAAAGGCCCACTGGCTTGCTTCATCCCAGTTCACCTATTCTGAGCCATCGGCACACCGCATTCACATCTTTCGCTACTTAGCCCGTTGCCCATTCGACCTCTATTTCACACTATCCGTGCTCTTTCCTCCTCGCAGTCGACTTGGAGGCTTATCGAGCTCTGCTAAGTCTGCTTGACTGTGACCCATGTCCCAACTCTCCAGGCGAAGCTATGATAGTGCTGCCCACGAGAAACGGCTGTCAAAATATCGAATTTCAGACGATGATTTATTTGAGTGAGCTTCGGACCAGTCTTCTTTGCGTATCTTTACGCTAAAACAACTGTGAATAGATACGTGCTGCGCGTAGCGTAAGTGTCCCGGTGTGACACATCTGGACATTCAAGCCTCACCTCCGTCTCTAGCATCCTTAGCTATCTCACACAACCTAAAGTCACGGATGCTCGCACAAATGCTGCAGAATCCAAAGAAAAGGAACATTATTCCAAGATATCGGGCGCTATATCTAATTCCATCGTCTCGATCGGTGATATTTTCAAGGATATCGGGGGCGGGTCAAAGAGCGTCAAGTTTCCAGAGAAGCTACTAAAGACCCTGGAGCAGAAGCTCCAAAATATAGCCATGGGCAAGGAGGCAGCGTGCGTGGTTGCGTGGACTCTACATTTACCTGGGAGACTGATACGCCCATGAAGTTACTCTGATCAACTGACGCGGCGGACAATGGCGGTTTTCTATGGCCAGTTCATGGGGGAGCCTTTCCGTCGACAAATGAAGGAGAACCGAAGTATTGAGGAGCTTATACTGATGTTCGCGGCCCAAGCTACAAGTGTTCTCAGGAAGGAGCCCACCCTCGCAGATGAGGGCTGGAAAGTGGAGGTCAACAATCAAATTGCGCAGTTCGTCAAGATGTTACGTGATTCCTTGAAGACCCTCAGTCACGTATCGCCCGAGTTGAACTCACGCCTGGAGATGTACCAGTCGAAGCTTGCTCCGCAGCAATCTGCGAACGATTCGGGATACGATTCGGCCTCTGTTTCTCGCGAGAGAGGCGAATCTGTCAGTGGACCACCAAGTATCAGCACAAACGTCACGGACATGTCATTTGTTATGGTGGTGGCGCGTCTCTTCAAAATTCCAGAGAGCGCCATGCAAAGCGAGGTGGATCGATTGCGAAAGACTTGTACAGAAAAGGTTTGTCTGTGTATCGCTTCATCTGCGCGCGCTGACCCTATTTTCTAGGCCGCTCTTACAGATCTGAAGGCAAGTCAGGGTGAATGGTGAACGCTTGCCTCGGGATTTACACTTCTGCTTTAGACGTGCCTAAAGAACATCAATGCTGGCTTGGCATTCCCTGGCCGCCGAGAAGATTTCGACAGCGACGCTGCCTGGAACCATTGGCGAACACAGGAGACGACGACTTTGCAGCAACTAATGCTCGCCATGATGTCACTCAACCCCGAACTCGCAAAATCCATGCCCTCTGAGGGTGTTTCTAGTTTCTCATCAACCGCGCGTCCTGGATCCATCTACTCGACCCCTCGGGTGGAGTCTCCCAACACTTCATCTCGTCATGCATCGATAGGCAGCCGTCGTTCCTTTTTCGGAGGCAAAGATGCAGCCGACAATGTCCCCGAGACTGTCAGTGAGGAGATTGATGGTGATGAAGAGGTCCCTGTCGGCCATCATTTCACCTTCATCCCTCCTAACCCCAAGAAATACTACAAACGTCTCGTTGAGTATTGCCTCGGTGTGGACCTCGAAGTCATGTTCAGCCCAGAGGTAGATGATGCTGACGAAGTTCCGTTGAGCATCCTCAGCGCTCCCCACGTTGAACTCATCAACGAATGTGCAGTGCGATGGCGGATAGGCGCACCCTATAAGGCAACCTGCTTTTTGGATTTAATTAAACAATTCTACGAACGAAGTGACGTTCCAATGGAATGCATTCCGGAAGCTCTGCAAGCAGTCTCAAAGGCTATGCATGATTTGGAGATTGATAAATGGCCAGTGCAAGATGTGCGTATTACCCTCTCTCATGGTCTTCGCTGCTAATTAGACACTTCAGTCCGAACACCTAGCTGGCACCTTTGGCAGCTTGTACAACATATTCCTGTCGTCACTGTATCACGCCATGGATCCGCTGCCAAATGTGAAGCCGTCGGAAGTGGAACCTTACGTATCGGTTTTGGGTCACATAAGGGAAAGCGGTTTGGTGGAAAGGTTCGAAGCAGACATAGCCGCTCGTATATCCGACCTCCAGGAACGTATACAGGCCGTCGCAGCTCGCTTCTACCAGGAGAAGATGCAAGAGCTACAATCCGCACCAGGGGTCAATCGTGCACTGCCTCTCCTATTAATGACCGACGAACTAGAGAAATCCACCAAATTGCTCGACAAGCGGTTCCCCGAGCCTCTCCTGGGGTAAAACCTGCTTTTTACACCTAATAACTCGCACTCATCCTTTCCACAGCCGGGTTGATCTCGTTTCGCTAGTCGTAGAAATGGTGGTTCCCTTGTTCGTATCGGAGCTCGAGGGCTCTTCGAAACGCTTGTTTGAATCTTCGATGAATGGTCCAACACCAGATGTTCCCATTCAAGATATATTCGCCCTCTACCGAAGAACTAAGACTCTTCTGTCGATGTTCCAGGCTTTCTGTCCGAAGTGAGTGCTCAGGTTAAGATGTTAGATGGGTACTTATCATAAGCAGGGGACACGTGGACTTTGATCTGGGGCTTTTCTTCGAACCATACGTGCGCCAATGGTTGATAGATACGGACAACAAGACGAATCAATGGGTGCAAGCTGTGAGTTTTACGCTAAAACTTTTGGTTACATAGCTTACATGCTGCTGCAGGCCATTGCCGCAGACAAGGTTAGCAGCAAGGTCGTGAAGCCTCTCTTCAGTGCTGACTTTCTGTGGACATAGTTTGAAGCAGAAAATGCCGAAGGCCACAGCTCATCCATTGTCGATCTGTTTGATTCTCTTCGAAGTCCCATCACTTTTCTGCAAGACTTAGAATGGTCAGATGAATACCAGGAAGCACGATTTTTCACCAGCCTATCGAAGGTATGTACCACGTTCTCTATCCAGTTTAGTTCCTCATGCCACGAGAATAGACTATCTCCAAGGCTGTCGAACAGTACTGCCGCAGTGTTGAAGATCGTTTCATGACAGAAATGTTCCCTCGGCCTACTGAATACCTCCAAGCACAAAGGTCGTCCGCATGGCTTGAGCGGGTCAAACGAGTCGCTGCCACAGGCGAAAGGAAAGTCGAACCATTTGACTTCCGCCCTGAGTCCTGTGTCAAGCTCAACAACGTTGGGGCTGCTCGCAAACTGCTGGACAACATGTACAACCAGATGCAGGTTGACAAGATCACGGAGACGCTGGCTAATCACGGTCCTCCTGTACCAGCAAAGAATGAGCGGCCGCGTTTCCTCTTCGCTGTCAAGATTGTACTTGCTGAAGGTCTTGTACCATCGAGCACCAGTCAATCAGCCCAGCTAGACACTTTCGTCACGCTGAGCGACCAAGATGGCAACCGTATGGCCAAAACACGTACTGTGTACGATACATTTAATCCTCGATGTAAGCGTTATGCTCTTGACAGCCAAAGTCATCTCATCATATGAATCTTGCAGGGGAAGAAACATTCGATATATCGATTGATCAACCCTTGTGGCTCATGTGCAGCATCCGCGATCGAGCATTGGTCGGCCAACATGACATCGTAGGGCGAGCCTACATCTGCTTGGATCCAAAGAAATTTGGAGACTTCTTGACTCACGATCAATGGGAGAATCTCGACAGCCAGGGCCGGATACTACTCCGCATCAGCATGGAAGGCGAGAAGGACGATGTTCAGTTCTATTTTGGCCGTGCCTTCCGCTCACTGAAACGAAGTGAGGGCGATATGATGCGCATCTTCATAGACAAGGTGGGTTTGCGACTCAGTCATAGTCCGCTCACCGCTCTAACCGATATGCAAAGATGTCTCCATTTATCCGACAGTCACTATCGCGCTCGGTATTGAAGACCCTCGTGAAGACTGGCCTGGGGTTGGACTATAACCAGGCTCTGGGTAACGTTACACGTCTCTATCGTTCGGCCCTTGGTTCGAACGCGAGCGAAGTCCAAATACCTCTGCCCGGATCGGAGAAGCCTCGTATACGCCCCGAAGAGCTCACAGATGTTGAAATCGAGCGTGCCATCGCGCCACTATTTGACTACTTTGATGCCAACCTACAGATTCTCAACACGTATCTCAGTGACACAGCCAAGGACATGATCATGCTACGCGTGTGGAAAGAAATCTTGATAGTCGTCGAAGGATTACTCGTCCCTCCACTGTCTAAACTTTCTAGTGACATGAAACCACTCAGTGACAAAGAAGTGGATATCGTTTTCAAGTGGCTGAAGGTGCGCACCTGTCAGCGATTGGATAGGATGGTTTTTGACAGGGGTTTTGCCAGTTCCTTCGGGATTTCTTCTATGCTGATGGTGAAGGTGTTTCTCTGGAAGCCTTGCAGAATCAGAAATATCGAGATGTCATGTCCATTCGACTTTACTACGACTGGCACGCGTGAGTTTACCACTTTCTACCGCTTTCTCTTTGTTTAAGCGATGGCATTCCAGCGACGATCTCATGGAAGAATGTGTGCGGGCCATGCAGTCAAGTCTACGAGAAGCGGTTCCGGTGAAGAAACGCGTCAAAAGTGTCTATAACCAGCGCAATCTCGGAACGATCAAGGAACGTAAGAAAGAGAAGAAGCAAGAGAAAGAGGTCTCCAATGGAGAGGTTATAATGCGAATACTTCGCATGAGGTGAGCTCAATGTCACTGGATTATCGCGATCAATTGATGACTGGACTTCAATCCCAGACCCAATACGCAAGAGTTCATTGCTCAGCAACTGGAGATCATGACTGCGATGCAAGCTGAGCAAGAGCGAGCACAAGCTAACCAACAGCGTAAATCGCAGCGACCTCGGCAGGCGCAACAACCACCTGTCCCACCGCTGCCTTCGATCCCCGCGTAATGAATCTCATCTCTTTCGTATACCTTGCGCTATATACCCTTAAACACGCTCCTTTGTGTCGTTTCGGATGACATGTACATATGTCAGAGTGTATGTACGTGTATCATGGGACATTGTAGCATCTGATTGAATATTATTATTAAGATTCGAACATTTCGCCCAGCTCATCGGTACTTGCTGAGCTGTTGATGGACCTACTGAGTAAAGCTGTATGAGTGGAAACCAACCTTGTATTCGTTGCTGTATAACCAGGTGAACGTGATGCACGCACTAGTATAGCCTACGCAAAGATATCGATGACGGGAAGCCGAGAGCGCTGAGTATTCTCGAACATAGAGACCTTCCATTTTTGGAAGACCCACTTGTATTCCACTGAGTCCATTGTTCTTTGTTGTCGACCAGGATACTCTACACAATGAAGTGGCCACGGCGACGGCTAACTTAAAAAACAATGGGCCTATAGCCAAGAAAACGCTTGGCCGGTTACTTATTAGCATTTGGAGTGAACAGATTGATCGCCCCCAACCTTTCACCACGAAGCCATCTCAGAGTTTGGTCTGCCAATTTCTTCCCTGCTGGTCACTGTTCCTGTTTACCGTTCTACTCTTTCTTTTGGTGTTAGTGCTGGCGCACTTTGCAATCCTTTCTCGTTCATTCCTCCCACAGCCTACAGTCTTCAAACGTTTCTATATCTCATAATGCTTCCTCCTCGTGCATGTGAGTCCGCTGGTATCTCACAAAGACTCAATGCTGAAAACGATTGCGGGCAGACGTCTTCCTGGGCCTCAACGCTGTGCGTGCTCTGAGCATCATCGCTCTTCTCCTTGTCTTTTCGAGCAGCATCTTCGTGATGGTACATGACATCGAGGCAGTCAACCAATTCGTGAAGGATGGTAGCAATGCTACCTCTGTGGATTCGGGTAATTACGACTATATCGAGTGAGTGTTTCCTGCCCGAAGCTATCGCAGACTAGCTGGTAAATCTGGGTCTGTGATTCCAGGAATAGTACAGTTCCCAACCAGCCAGCCGGGGCATTCTGGGCTGTACTCAATCGTCTCCTCATCATCGGGCAGACAATCGTCTTGATTCTGTCGGAAGTCGGTGAGTAATTTGCAATGCTAATTTCGAGGTAGTCTCTTAAGGTTTCCATACTAGGGTGGCCGGCGGTGTTCTTCGATCGTTTCTTTCCTGTTCTAGGAAAAGATTTCGGTGTCGGTGCTCTCGGAGTCATGCAATGTTTGTGAGTGGCTCTCTTCCTTGAACTCTTGGGTGTCCTTCATCGCTCTTGGAACGTGTAGGATCGGCGCGTCTGTTCTTTCTCACTTCGTTAGCGACTTCCCTCTTGTTGCCGCTTTCTTCCTATTTGCGATTGGGTGCCTCAACATCCTCGTCGGCCTCATCTTCCGTGAACGATCGAAGATGAAGCGCTCTATTTTGTCGTGGCGTGAACGAGCTAAAGACGTGCTCCCCTCGCATGTCCGAGGAGTTGACATCCGCCCCGTTGTTGGTACGGTGTCCTCCATCTTCAGTCGCGACGAGAAGGCCGGCGATCCCGCCAAATCACCATCAGCTGCAGGCCTCGGGTTCGGGAGACAAGGAGAGAGTGGCGCTGCGCTGAAAGGTAGGATTCTAGAGTGGCATGTTTGCTCTGCTTTTTTATACTGACAATTCAATGTGACGTA
Source organism: Leucogyrophana mollusca (assembly GCA_021014945.1). Lineage (NCBI taxonomy): Eukaryota > Fungi > Basidiomycota > Agaricomycetes > Boletales > Leucogyrophana > Leucogyrophana mollusca. The sequence continues at coordinate 90,245 of MU266370.1, read as the reverse complement.
GGCTTCCTCATCAACAAGCCTGTTGAAGCTCTGGCTAGGCACGCCACTTGACCAACCTCTGAGACGATATCGCTTCTATCTGCTCCCCTTTCTTATTCTCATCGAACATCCAGCACACCACGCATGATCATTTCCCCCTGTCAGCGTCATGACATCCTCCACTCCATCACTTGCACAGCCTAGTGTTTTGTGCACTACTCAATCGTCCAACTATTGTCTGTACACCACGAATCCGCTCTCTTCCTCTTGCATCGATAATAATCAGTACAGTCGCAACCACACCATTGTATCCAGTAGCTATACGAATACACTGTCGCTTGTAATCTTCGTCGTGGTTGAATCGCGTTGGCGTTGTGTTGCCGTGTCCTGAAGCGTGATGCGAGATAGCGATACAGATCTAGTAGTACACTTGTTTTATCCTTGTCATCCCTACGTTCCGACAGTTCCAGCAATGACGTTTCCATGCACGCCCCACTCCACCCCGAGTCCAAATATGACCCACGCTATGATTACAACCATTACTCCCATAACAACGGCCGCCCACCGTGAATACAGTGACGTGTTCGTGCCCAGCGGACTCTTCAGGATGACTTCTTTGTGTTTGTTGGTCAACGAAGCACCTGTTCCATCTTCTGACTGTGTGCGTTCCAAGTCGATCGGCGACTGAACGCCCATGACCCGAGTGCTGTTCCATAGTTTGTCCACCTCCGCACTGAGGTCCCGCGGGCGCACTTGCGAGAGCCGGGCGGCAGGCAGGAGCCTCTTGCCAAACTTCGTGTAGCATGCAATGAGCAGGCCGCCCGATACCAACACGCTAACGGCGCTGTACGCAAGCCACATTATGACTGGATTCATGAGTGATGACGTGGGTGATTCGTCTTGGAGTTTTCCCGCCACTGTGACGATAATCACGATGGAGGCTTGCACGATGGATTCTGGTTCGAAGAAGACGGTTAGGCGATACGCGAGTTAATAACGAAGTGCCATACTTTTTATGGCGAACCTTGAAGAGGGGGCGGGGTATCAGTTGTGTACAGGGACTACTCAGGGGCAAACTCACGCGAGGCCGTAGTAGTGAGGATCCGGTATAATACTGCGCACTATCTCTACTTGAGGGGCCGGAGTAAAACTCTGGAGAAGTTGACTGAGAACGATGCACGAACGAAAGAGCTGATCGACCAACCTGCGAAAGCGCATAGAAGACATAAGCGGCAACTGTCGACATAACTTGTCAGAGGGATCACCTGAAATACACAAGAAGAACTAACTAAACGCCGAGACACTCCCAGAAAGCCGGAGAAGTAGCATGGAGATCATGAATAGGAGACCTGACATGAACACTAACACAAGTATCCTTCAGAAGGAAATTCATGCATGAAATGAACTAGGAAACGCACGAAGAGTCAGGCGATGCCCGTATGCGTCAATGAAGACACCCAGGAATGGCGTTAAGCCAACCGGAAGAAGTAGGTAAAAACTGGAGACCCAGCCGCCAATAACAGCTCCCTGCTGCAATCTTTGTTGTGCAAATTGTCTGTGCCATACATTTATCAGTCTAATATGTCTATCCTGGAACGCAGGCGACAAACGTTGAGATCGACACAAATGCCTGGACGCCTGCATTTTCAAAGATGGCGAAAAGCACCACCATCCAAAAGGTAAGTGGGAGACGCCGTACGGCGGGCCAGTGGAAAGTGGCTTTCTTGACGCTCGCCAAGGGGGCTCCCCCCTTATCAGCACGGCGCGAGTGATCAACAACGTCGTACCGAGAACGAAGGTACTTGTCCAATACAAAGACGCCGATTGCGCAGAGAAGTGACAAGAGACTGATAACCGAGCTGATCCAGAGCGGCCAGGCATATGATCCTAGGTCGGTCGACATCACGTTGGCAGTGCTTTGCCCCGTAAATTGAGCCAAGTTCGCCATTGCCCTGAATCACAGATAGGAATTGAATAGCAACGGAATATACAGTGAAGCTTCTTACCAGATGAGACCTGTATGGGGAATAAGAGTCAGACGCTGCTACTCGGGGGCCTACCCCACAAAACTTACCAATAGAGAACGCGAATCCTTTCCCAGGAGCGAAATATGTCGTGAAAATCTTGTGTTGTGCATTGTCGAGGGACCCATCACCGACAGCAGCGATGACTTTTCCAGCCACTAGGAGGGGATAGCTATCAAAGTGGTTGGTGGTGGCGCCGGCTTGCACGAGGGCACCCCCAAAGTGAAATGCTGCTAGTACAACAGACAGTAGTGGACCTCCGAATCTGTCGATCACAAATCCGACCCCAACGCAAAGGAAGGTGTTGATCTGCCACAGGATAGCAACATCACGGTCAGAATAACGTGACCTGAACTTGAACTTCCTAAAACCTGGAGGTCAAACTCACGAGGTTCGTAACAGCAACCTGGAACGACATTTCTTTGAGCCTCTCCTTTTGTGATGGGCAACTGAGACACACATACCAGTGTCGCAAATTCAGAGTTGTTGATGTTGAGATTGGTCTCGATCGTCGTCTTGAGTGCACTGGCTCATCATCAGAGTTTATTTTAGTATCATATTATAGCGGCCGAAACTTACATGATGAGGCCCTGGCGATCATCAAACGCATCATTAAATTTTGTAACGTGGGCTGGAGAACACCTACGTTCGACCAATGATTCCCGACTTGAAAAAAGCGAGACTAGTGAGTACAAAGTTACTGAAGAGAAGGCAACCGTGACTTACAAGTACACATGCACGTTAGGAAGACCATAACAGCCTGCCATGCGATCGGAAGTTTCGGTTTTGGAGGGGGGGTCGAATACAAGATAGATGTGGGTGATGAAACTTCATGTTCAAGTGATGCTTTCTTCTCGTCGCTGAAAGAGTCGACTGGGGCCACGTCCGATCGTGCACTAGAGAGGGACATGGTGTGGTAGCAAAACAGACCAGTCCTTTGGGCATCTTAAGAGTCTCATCCTGGAGGGTAATAATAGAAAGCTTGTTAATCTCGTGCCGTGAGGTTACAAGGAAGGGTACCTTCCCGATGGCAGTAAAAAACTGCAGTGATCGCCGGCCGAACGAAGAGTGCCCACATGGATCCGAGTATTCGGTAAAGACACAGCGCTGAGCTGTCTGTGTTACGTTGTTCAGTGCCCAAGTGAAGGGATTGCCCAGAGAGTGACCAGCTGACTTACGACCCAAATTCATGATCGATAAGAAGTAGTAGGAAGTATGGCATAACGATGTCATGACGCGGCGCCCAGCGTGGTGCATGTGGATCCGTAAAGGAAACTCGGAAAAGCACAAGGGAGTATGAGCACTGAAAAGGGCTAGCGTAACTACCAGCAATTGAAGCAGACATTGAGCCGCATTTCACCAACCTGCAGGCTTCACTTCCCTGTTTCTGGGGAGTGGAGCGGAACAACTTTGAAAGATAACGCTAGCACATGCCATACTGAGTAACAAACTCATATGGGCCGAATACGCCTGGCAAGCCTACGAGCCGTCTTGCACACGAAAGTAAACGAGACTTGGCAATAATTGCCACATTCCAGTAGGAGCATTGAGTCTTGAATAGATAGCAACCTGCTACAGGCACCCCGAAACGAAGGCGAAGAAGAGAACGACTAACGAACGGAAATTGCTTCACGGCTTCCAGGTGAACGGAGAGAAGTTCAGAGGACCTAGCTTCGAATTCGGGAGCTCACTAGGCTATAGTGTGCCTGGAGCCAGTAGCACCGAACCCCGATACTGAGGATATCAGATAAGTGACTGATCCATCAGATCGTGCTTTAATCTGATAAATAATAGTTACAATGATAAGCCAACTTTAGAACAGCGAAGAGCCGGAGGATGTAGTTGTCGGACTGTGCTTCAGTCAACACCACCATTACGGGCAAGAGGTCTATACATAATTCTTAGCAAGTTCGTTTCTGAGGTCAGAAGCCATACCATTTATCATGGCATTCGCCGTGCGCTTCTGCTGAACCCGACATCGAAGGGTAGCTCCCGTCATTCACTGCTTTAACGGTCAAGTTGCTCCTCGTGCACGGGTTGAGGGGCTTGGCTGTATGTAGGATGGGTTAACAGGAATCAGGCGATCGCTGACGTTAACGCACTGTAGATCGCTATTAATAGTACACTGCGCATCACACCCGTGCGATTTTAAGGAGAGGCATATCCTTGACCCATCGCTGCTGTCCAGGGTCATCATCTTGAAAGAGAGTAGGTTACCGCACTGGAGGAGTGACAACAGCTTTTGCGTTCAGAAATCCCGCAATGAACGGGGCCTAGCCTTAGGTCGTCGCGGCTCTCTTGCATCCGCACGAGTAAGTTGTTTCTTTCTAAATGGTTTCAACTCAACCTTCCCTTTGCCATTTTCGTTCCCTGCCAGCGCGGCTTAGTCCAGCGGAAGATCCAGGCATTTTGGCGGAGCCTGCTGTTATATGCGATGCAGTGTGGCCCCTTCGATCCCTCCACTGGCCGAAACTGGCAGTTATTTGAGATGCCAGCCGGAGATCTCGCAAGTTATCACCAGGTCCTCGGTGTGAGCATAACAAGCTTTGCGTTATGTGTTTCAGCCTCGGTCTTTGTGCGGATCTGCATGTCAGACTCTTCAGCGGCAAGGCTATCTTCTCCCTACTGGGACCGGCTAGCAAGGCAGTTAATCCGTTCTCAAACTCACCAACCCTGGTCCTTGAGGTGTCCACCCCTCATCAAACAGTCAACGGCCTCTTTGCTGTTCGTTTTGTGGACATGTGATGCCCTAGCATAGTTGTCTTGACCCTTAGGTTTGGCCTTCCCGGTTTTTCGGGAAGTGAAGTTTAATCCTGCCAGAAACATGGTATAATACCTGTCACGCGCTTCCGTCGCTATCGCAGAGGTTAGGGGTGGTTAGGGTATAGAGGCAGCCACAGGCACCTCGGGTTCTGTAATCATATGGGCACATGTATGCCGCTCAGGCAGCGATCCTTCTCACAAACCTTGGCATATCGTCTGGATCCGCGTCTTCGTAATCGATGTCGGGCGCTTCAGCCACTCCACTTGGGTTGACATGTGCTCCTATCACCTCAAGTCGCCCTCGATCGAAATCGTGCCCGAGCTTAATAGGAATTATACTCTGCCTTTCTGACGCGACCGTGACAGGTTCAATTCGCTTGATTCGCTATCGGAAACCCGGCGGCGATGCTTCCAGTCATTAATTCGGTCGTAGTCCTCAGTTTGGCGAAGCCGAGTTCGATATGTAACTGCAGACCATCCAATAGCGATGGTGTGATTTGACAGTGATGAGGATTGTTATGTACATGCTGAAAAACGTGGAAGACTGCGCAAGGATTAAAGGATGGTGTGCTCACGGATTGATTTGATACAATCTTGCTTCTACAGTTTTTTCGTCATGATCACTTTCAATTTTACGTGGCCTTGGGCCGACCTGATGCCATTGTATAGGATACACAAGCAGGGATGGTCGTGGAGGGCTGAAGCTGTGCAGTGCTAGGAGACTTCTACGAGGACTTCGGAACCTGCGGACCTGGTACGAACCAAAGACAAGATCATCGATCGCCCAGAAGGTGCATTGTGATGTCGAGTTTAGTGTGTGCGATGTGCGAGGTGATGTAGACGGGGCTCCGTTGCAAGCGTCCGTCTTTTGGGGGTGGGGACGAAAAAACTTCAGGTGTAGTAAGGAGAAAGACTCGCCCACAAGAAACGCGCCGTTGTTTCAGTCAGTCGACCCGCCTCCATCCAATGTAGGAGAGAAGTGAGCGATAATGATCGGAACCTACCGAGATAGATTCGTGGTACCACCCCTTCGGACCCTGCGTATGCGGCGCCCTCATCTTCAGAGGCGTCAGCGACTTAAGCTCAAGGGGACTGGTTAAAAAAAATGCACAACAAACAAGCAACGGCATCACGACCCCACTGAAAAACGTGGTATGCTGAAAAGTAGGGGACTGAACGAGATGACCTCAGTATCATCTGGAAAGCGAGGAATTCCAGTAATCAAAGGTTTAGCAAACATTCAGCTGCTCTTTCGGGTCATATTGCGTGCATCATCCGCTATATATGTAGTAAATTCCATGGAGCGGTGAATCCATAAATTCACCTACCTCATGATATTCGGACAGCCAACCTGGCGGTATGCTCCAAGGCAGACGCAAATAGTCTGCACGATCATTAGATGATACACGTGAAAACGATTCACCTTACGGTCGGTGAACGTATGGGAAATCCAGAGAAAGGCCAAATAATCTCGTTGAAGACGGTCACTAGACCAAAGAGCGAAAAGGAGAACCCAATGGTATGACATCCACAACGGATACAACCATGATTCACCGAGGACGAGTACACATCCACTGCTCATAAATGTCAAATTTCATACTGAACGAAAGCTCACAGCCAGAACTTACTCTTGTACTTCAAGCTGGCTGGCGATATGGCCAACATAGGCCCCCTAACACATAGGTATAACGGGGTGGGATCGAAGAGATAGACGGAGGCCGTCAACCTTGAAAATGAAACCGTGGCGCGGCACACCGGCAGGAGGACTAAGTTTCACCCCGCTGACTGCGTTGGGTGGATGCCGCATATACTGAGTGTATTTTCCTATTGAATTTCCATGAAAGACGTCGACGACTTGAAGAGATCGAAGAGCATGAAGCCCAGCGAAATGTGATGGCTGTGGAGGCTTGTGGCGGATGAAGAACGTGGGAATCGGGGTTCACACAGTTTGTCGAGTCGGCAAAACCCACAACTCACAATCTTGAAGTCACTCAAGTGCAGATAGAGGATGATCCTCTCGCTCGCAGTCTCGCGATATGTAGGCGATGGTGAAAACGTAGCCTGAGTATTAGTACCAAAAAGCCCTCACTATGCTAACAATTGACCGACCATGGAAAAGGCTCAGTCATCATCCTTAAAGCTCGTCAACCATCATCCCTAAAGCTCGTCAAAACCCATACGGGTCCACGCGCCGAATACATTTCGGCTGGGGCCTCTTCCATTCCTCATCGTCCTCGGGCTCGGGGGGTTGATCGGGCCGCCTCCGACGCTGAAATCCCACCGGCCACGTAGGCAAGTAGCACATCTCCTGTGAACAGAAGCGGTCGTTCAATTGGTAAATCTACTTTTCGTTAAAAAATAAAACTCGCCTCAAACCCACATGCTGGTCTACACTTAATCCATACGCTCCAGTCGAGCCATGCCATCAGTCCGTTGAGGTCGTCACTCCATTTTGCCATGACTGCTGTGACATCAGGCACCTCTGCCTTCATGGGTAAATACGAGTCCAACCCGGTCTCTACTCCCTCCGCCCACATCCGCACCACAACACGGCAAATCTCACGAGTCGTCTCCTGAATGGCCTGTAGCAGTAGCCTCTCGGAGGGCGTCAGTGCGTGGGTAAAGTCGGTGACAATGATGTCTGTGTGCATTGTAGCGCACTCCCTAAACACTGGCTCTGCCCACGAAAACCCTGCTGTGGGGTGTTCGGAGTGGGACGAGGGAACAGAGGAGTGCAAGATATACGGTGTGAGCATGATGCGCAACTGCAGCTGTGCTTTCGCTGCCCGCTCGCGGCTATCTTGACGTGATTCAGACCTCGTGTCAGTGTCATTGATGAGGTATTGCAGTAGTTCAAGTCTATCGGCGTATCGGTCGACGATGACATGGAAAAGTGTTCGCCAGTCAACGCCACTGCTGGTTTGCTTCTCTGTGAGCACATCGGCGAGGCGGGCCCGCACTGCGACTATGTCTGCAGCATCCGCACCTGAAAGGCGGTGATCCCATCTTTCTTGGCCGAAGCGCTGTGCGACGAGGCTTGGGACAAGGTCGACGTCATAGAAGGAAATGAGTCGACTGAGATCGAGATGAGCACGCCCTTCGCCTGGGTAGCGGTTGTGCCAATGACCGCCGTTCATCATCTCAAAGGTGCGGAATACTTTTGAGCACATGTGTGAGCACTGCGGCGCCTGCAGAATAGGGAGATGGTTAATCACCTTGGCTGGGTGGCTTTCCCCTGTCAATGATGGAGAGGTCAGGGAGATTCAGAAAAGAAGCAACTTTAACTCCAGATGTGAAATTGCACAACATGACTTCGCTGCCAGATTTCAAAGGTCAGCATACCCATTCAAAGCTGCAAAAGAGTCGTTTTACAAATCCTGTTCCATCCTGCCCGAACGCGCGTCAAAAATCAAAACAAGCGAACAAATCGCAGAACATACCGTAAGAAGCCATCCAGTGAATATTGCTGTCCCCATTCGCACAGGTCGACAATCCGTTGGCGCTCGTTAAATGTCCAATCATCCCTAAATTCACCCCATGCCACGATGTCCTGGCTGTCCATCGGGCCGCCTTTCATCTTCGCCGCACTGCTGCCATCAAGATAAAGGACATGGAGGGGCCGAGTAGTTGCGAGGGTCAAGTGCCAGCAGCCAGCCTCCACGGTCCCGCGACAGAACACGTGTGAATGTTCTGGATCTGTTGCGAGCCATTCGGGTCGGTTGGGAACTACTTTCTGAGTGGTCCCATGATAGAGCAGCGTGCCAGGAGGCACAACCCCAGGGACGAGTGTATGTCCTTATAATCACGGTGAGATAGAGATATGTCGACACGGGTCATGTATTGCTTACCGTTTCGATAGCGGGTGTTGGGCCAGTGCTGAAGTAACGAACTTACAGTTTCAAAAACAAGATGACCCGTTGCATTAACGGCCGGGGTTTCGTCAAAACGCCATTGTCTGCCGTGGCTACCATAGTCGCCTCGAGGTACATCGATGTGTGAATCCTCCGTATCCGGCGCGCCGACGGGAAACTGCGATGCATACGCGGTCAAACCTGAAAGAGTAGCGTAGACCAAGGCGTTCGTCCAGCGCATGTTCAGAGCGCTCCTGGTGGTACTAGAACGAGGAATACACAGCGCTACATGCTATCGAGGTTGCTGCGGACATGCGATATACATAGGGTTGGTCAGCGGTGCTTATCTTCTTGGTCAGTGTCCAGTTGCAAGTTTCACAGACCCAAGAAGCTGATAAACCCCGATTTAGCATACCTGGTGAATGAAGCTGGTGGGGCACTGATTGCGCGCGAAGTGTACTCCACTCACCTTAGGGCACGCGGAACGGCATCAAGATACGATAATTAGTCTAATGGCTTAGGAAGACGAGAACCAAGTGACAACTAAAAAGGTGTGACAGACTTCAAGAAGGCACAAGCTGGCAGGAATAGAACGCTGTGCGCCATCTAGACAGGTGATAACTGGTTGACTCAAAACCCATACGGCTCTATTCGCCGAATGCATTTCGGCTGCGGTCTCCTCCACTCGTCATTGTCTTCAGGCTCGTTTGGGAGTGGAAAGTCAGGTCGCCTCCGACGATGACGGAACCCGACTGGCCATGTAGGCAGGTAACATATCTCCTACGGACAAATCAAGGTGAGTGTTCCCATACAGATTTACGAGCAGTCGATGAACGTGCCTCAAACCCACAGGCAGGCCTGCACTTGATCCACACACTCCAGTCAAGCCATCCCATGAGCCCATTCAGATCACCTTGCCACTTCCACATAACTGCCGTGACGTTGGGCTCCTCCACCTCTATTGGTAGATATGGGTCCAGCCCACTCTCCACGCCCTCTGCCCACATGCGCACCACAACGCGGCAGATTTCACGCGTCGTCTCCTGAATTGCCCGCAGGAGTAGCTTCTCGGAGGGTGTTAACGCAATGACAAAATCGGAGACGATCGCCGCTGTGTGCATGGTAGCACATTCTGTGAACACGGGTTCCGCCCATGAAAGATCCGCCAAGTTGGAGGCGGAAAAACGTGATGGGACGGATGAATGCAAGATGTACGGAATGAGCATGATACGCAGCTGTAACTGTACCTTCGCTGCTCGCTCGTATTCGTCCTGGGTTGTTGCTGGCACATGCTCGGTGCTGTTCAAGAGGTACTGCACAAGCTCCAGCCTATCTGCATAGCGTTTGATGACTACCCGGAACAATGTTTGCCAATCAACTCCGCTGCCTTGATGCTTGTTCGCAAGCGTGCTTTCCAGATGAGTCCGTATTGCTAAAAGCTCGGCAGGATCAGCGCCTAGGATCCGGTGATCCCAACGCTCTTGGCCGGCGCGCTGGGGTATAAGACTCGGTAGGAGGCTGATATCGTAAAAGGAAATCAAGCGAGTAAGGTCGAGCTGAACCCGTTCGTCCCCAGGATATCGATTGTGCCAGTGACCAGCATTCATGGTTTCGAAGGCGAGGAAATCTGAGAACATGAGGGTGATCAGTGACTTTCCTTAGACAATTTCAAAGCGATCAACCCACTCTGATCTGGATCGTTCGGAAAAGCAGGGAGTACAGGGAGATTTAGAAATGAGACGACTTTGACCCCAGAAGTGAGGTTGCACAGCATGATTTCACTGCGGGATACCCATGTCAAGTAAAATCGATCGACAAGCAGCAGGGGAGAACGCTTACAAGTCCATCTCCATCCTGCCAAGAGGGCAGCTCAACACACGAACGAAAGCTGGCGACACTTGTGACTACATACCTGACATATCCATCGAGTGCATGTTGCCTTCCCCACTCGCATAGATCGTTGATTCGTTCGGGTTCCTTGAATACCCACTCGGGTTTCGGTTCACCCCAGGATACTACGTCTTGACTGTCCATAGGTCCATCTTCCATCTTTGATGCACTTGTCCCATCGAAATAGAGTACCCTGAGAGGTCGAGTGGCCGCAAGAGTTAATTGCCAGCACCCAGACTGTGCGGGACCGCGACAAAATACGTGTGAGTGTTCTGGGTCCGTCGCGACCCACTCAGGGACTTCGGGGACCACTGGTTGTTCAGTGCCATGATAGAGCAAGGTACCAGAAGGAATGACTCCGGGAACGATAGTATGACCTAAGGGGAGTAAGTAATAAGACGTTTAAAATCGTAACTGGGGGCTTACCGTTGCGATAACGAGTATTCGGCCAATGCTGAAGCAGCGAGCTTACGGTCTCAAACACGAGGTGGCCCGTTGCATTAGCAGCTGGGGTGTCATTGAGGTGCCACGACCCATTGCTACCGCGTGATACCTCAGAGGGTGGGCTACCTGTGACTGCGGCATGAAAAGGACTCTGGGCGGCACTTGAAAGACTGGCGCAAGTCAAAATAGCCGGAAGGACGTCGACCCAGCGCATGGCCGTTCAGGTATTAATGATACGGACCTAAGCAAGGCGTGGTGGGAGAGTACTGTGGAATTTGGTGTTTGAGCTAAGGACATGGCTGGCAATGGCTGTATCCCGCAGTTCACTCAGCCTCCGGTCACCGGTGGCAGAACCGCGCACCCATATCTACCCATATGATCACAACGACCCACGTGTCAAATGAATAATTGACGGCATGGGCAATAGCCGCTCAACGTGAGCACGAACATCAGGTGCGCTGAAGCCTGATAGTCAACTGGTGGAACCACTCAACGAGGAGCGACGTCGCATCATCACTCGGACTGGAGTCGGAACCAACCCGAAATTGAAGTACTATGCAGTTATACATGTAAGAATTCTGATCTCTCCATCCAAGGCTACATATTCTATCCAGCTGGGCGACCGAGCTTTAGACCAACAGATATCCAGCTTCTTTGGCTTTATTCGCATCTCTCTGAGCTTCTTCGGCTTTATTCGCATCCTTCTGGTCGCCCTGCACATCCACCTTCACAAGTTCTTCGGTCTTCACAACCTTGGAGGCATCCCCGTTCTTTGCTGCGACAGCTTTGCGGTACACCGTCCTGGTGCGCAAGAGCCCGATCGTGGCCATGATAGCCGTGAACGCCGCGGCATAGAATGCGTAAGGCTTAATGGCAGTCTCGCGCAAGCCAATGTATAGCAGAACTACTGCAAAACTGAAATTGGCAGTCATTGCACACGAGCCCCGAGAGTCACTTGGTCGGTTCGACGAAAGACGGAGATGGCTACTGACCATAGATTGGATACTGTACGGAACCTGGATCCGCAACGGTAAGCGTGCCAGTACTGCACAACAAGACGAAGAAATCCTTACAAGTGAAAAACTGTGGCGGCAAGGGGTTTCGACATGTTGTGGGCTCCTAGGCTAAGATGAGTAGTTGGGAATTGCACTTGAGAGTTTCAACTTGTAACCTTATGTTCCCAGCCCGCGTGAGGTAAGGTGATTGATATCATACGCCCCTTATACAGCATGCACAGCTCTTCCTCCAGGTTCCAACATGTCAACTCCCTTGTCTGATTGTGCCTCTCGGCGAATTATTGAGCCAAGCGCCAGCTGCGCACAAATCTATTTGCGACTTGGACACCGCGGGCTGGAAAACCCGACTCTGGATTTGATGGAAACCAAGATAGAGCGCGCGTCAAAAGCAGTCAGAGCTACCAGGTAAGTATGTGAGCTGCAGCATTTCTAGTGGTCGTAAGGAAAGGTAGGGAGGTGGAATTGAAAACCCTCATTACGCTAGTCAACTTGATCCAGAAGAGTAATGGAGAGTATCTCTGGTTATCTACACCAGGAGTTCGCCTCCCTCCCTCCCTTCCTTCCCCATCCCAAGACTGTGGTTAGGTCCCGCTTCTACTCCCTTCTCGAGCCCATCGAGGGTCGCCTCTTCAGCACCTCCATCCTCAGACCTGCTTGTTTCCCGAGGATAGCGGCGCACGGCTAAGTAGATGACCCAGAAGCCCGCCACCACGGACACAACACAGACGGCACCGAAGAGGATCGACACCTGGAGACTGTTTTGACTCAATGCCGCCCTGCCTAATTTTATTGCGTTCCGCAGGTTGAAGAAGCCGATTAACCCTTCAAGTTGGATGTTAGGGGGAAGGTATGCATGTTATTGGTTAGTGATTGCATTTTATGCAATGAAGTGAATGTCATACCGCAGCTGGAAAGAACGCAGGTCAAGGCTGGATGGAAACGTAGTCCGTTGTGAATACACTTACAGCGCTCGTACCCAACGATTGGGCGGCTTTCCCGCCGCGCGACGAGCCTTCTGCTGATCTGCCCATTCCTTCAGGCTCCCGCCCGCACTGTTGGGTGCGACAAGCTTGAAGATGTGCCACCAAGCACTGACAGCGAATGCAACAACGAGCCTGGATCCTTTGGCGTAGAGGACATATAACCCCGCGATGTAGGCGTAGGGCCCGATTTCAGGGTACTTTGTGCCGAGGTAGAACAGTACAATCGAGACGCTTGAAGATGAGAGCGGGTCAGCACAGCAAGCAAGTGGAGCGACAGGGGTGCCAGCAGCGAGCACGAGTACCAGAGGTAGTTTATTGCGGTCGATCTTCAAGATACAGTGAGCAGGCGATCGCACAACACCTGGCAGAGAAATACTTACAGGATAATAAAATGTTTGAATAAGGTGCTGGCCACGGATTTGGTCTTGGGGGATAGAGAAATCTGAAACGGCATGGTGGTCGATGATAGAAAGAAAGGCGCCTAACGGTAACGCACTGAGGTTTGCTCTGGGGCAGTGCGGAACCTCTGCGATAGGCGCGCCGCCGCGCTCATGGTGCAAGGTACGATCAAAATGATGCGACTGTCTAATAATATTTGTGTGAACTGAAGATAAATCTGGTCAGTCTCGCTCAGGGCCAGGGGCCAGCAACTACATTTATGTACGCAACGTCGACGGTTATTCTGAGAATTCAGTGCCTGGAGATTTGGCGCGCGGCGAGGGAGGGTGTGAAGAGTGCCCGAGGGCGGGGAGGGGGGGGAAGTGAAGTGTGCAGGAGATGAGTGCGGCACACCCAAGAGCCCGAACGGGTAAAGGATCCGAACTCGAACAAAGAGGCATAGAGGTATTTTTGACCTTTCTTATCAGCACCGCCAGAGCTCTCTGAACGAAACACTGGTGCAGCTAGAAGTGAATGATCAACCAAAAGATCCAGGTCATGCGATCTATCTATCGTACCACCCACAGAATGTCAATGTGAGATCTGATCAATCCTCGGCAGTCGGTATTGCTGCTACCATGGCACGCTCCAAGCTCCACATACCGCGCGCTCTCCTGTCCTTTACCTCTCTTCGGCGTTCCCCGCATCAGCCTCGCTAAAATCGGGGCGTTCCTTCAGGTATAAGAGCACAGTTATGACGAGGAACGTAACCCCGCCTTCGACCAACCCTGCTCCAAAGGCGTAAACGATGATCGGGTCAGCGGCGACGTCGTTGATGTACGCCCTGCAGAGAAAGGAGGTGCCCTGTTGAATGACGGCTAAGCTCACGGCACCTACATGGATCGCCGTGAATAGACACAGCAGGCGGTTAGCTTCTGCCGACAGTTTCAAAAAGTACAGACTCGAATACATACCGAAGCTGTAAAACATGCATAATCATGAGTGACACCTACACATAGGAAAGGCAGCACATTCTCACATCATGTGTACCGAGAACACAACCTGACTCGACGGTTTAGGTACCTCCCCCCCCGCGCAACGAGCTGGTTGCTCGCGCCACTCAGTAAAGTCGTCGCCTGCGCGATCTGGAGCGATAGCTTTGTAGATCTGCCAGGCCACTCTCGCGACAAAGTCGAAGAGGTAGATGACTGCACCCCCATAGGCATAAGGATTGAGCTCGACATAGAGTGAACCGAGGTGATAAAATATGATTGATAAGCTATTGGATCGGGCATCGTCAGTAAGAGAAGTGGAGTTGGTGAAAGAGGGGAGTTGGCTCAGGAGGAACTCACCAGAGGCTATATAGTCTTGATATCCCAATGAGTAGACAGTCCCATGAGCGGCTGAATGACTTACATATAAGATACTTGCACGAAGAGCGCGCGCACACCAACCCAACTTTCGAGCGAGAAAAACGACATCCGTATGTGATTGAAGAGACTCGTCGCCTTTCAGATACACTGATATCCTGGGTCATATACCACGTCGAGCTCGGATCATTCCATAGCACAGCGACGCAGCTGATACTGTAGGGGTGTATTGGGCCCTGCAGTTATAAACGTGCGTAGTAATAGTATAGGCAGGCACACTGCAGACGGAGGTCATAAATACAGTAGTAGATGCCGACTACTAAGATGCCGACTACTGGCATGGCCGGGTTTACCATGACCCAGTTTCCAGCACTTCCCTTGGACAACGGTCGAACGAAATTCTTCCCTGAGTTTCGACTGTTTATAAAGTCACACTGAAGGGAGTCCCGGTGAGGCCGTCCTTGCAGAAGAACGGTCTGTATACCAATGCTGCCGCGAGTCAACTGGTGGAGCCGCTCAACGAGGATCGACTTCGCATCATCGCTCGGGCTGGAGTCGGAACCAACCCGAAATTGAAGCACTATGCAGTTATACACGCAAGGATTCTGGTCTCTATATCCAAGGCTACATAATCTATCCAGCTGGGCGACCGAGCTTCAGACCAACAAATATCCGGCTTCTTCGGCTTTATTCGCATCCTTCTGGTCGCCCTGCACATCCACATTCACAAGTTCTTGGGTGTTCACAGCCTTAGAGGCATCCCCGTTCTTCGCTGCGACAGCTTTGCGGTACACCGTCCTGGTGCGCAAGAGCCCGACCATGGTCATGATGGCCGTGAACGCCGCGGTGTAGAATGCGTAAGGCTTAATGGGGAACCCGACTCTGGATTTGATGGAAACCAAGCTAAGTAGAGCGCGCGCCAAAAGCAGTCAGGGCTACCAGGTGGGTGTGTGGGCTGCAGCATTTCTAGTGGTCGTAAGGAAATGCAGGGAGGTGGAATTGAAGACCCTCATTACGCTAGTCAGCTTGATCCAGAAGAGTAATGGAGAGTATCTCTGGTTATCTACACCAGGAGTTCGCCTCCCTCCCTTCCTTCCTTCCCCATCCCAAGACTGTGGTTAGGTTCCGCTTCTACTCCCTTCTCGAGCCTGTCGAGGGTCGCCTCTTCAGCACCTCCATCCTCAAGCAGACTTACTTCCTGAGGATAGCGGCGCACGGCTGCATAGATGCACTGGAAGCCCGCCGCGACGACCATGAAACAGGCGGCACCGAGGAGGATCGACAACAGGAGACTGTTTTGACTCAATGCCGCCCTGCCTAAGACCATTGCGTTCCGCATGTTGACGAGGCCGATTAACCCTTCAGGTTGAAGGTTAGGGGGAAGGTATGCATGTTATGGGTTAGTGATTGCATTTTATGCAATGAAGTAAAGGTCATACCCCAGCTGGAAAGAACGCAGGTTAAGGCCGGATGGAAACGCGGTCCGTCGTGAATGCACTTACAATACTCGTATCCAACGACTGGGCGGCTTTCCCGCTGCGCGACGAGCCTTCTGCCGATCTGCCCATCCCTTCAGGCTCCCGCCCGCGCTGTTGGGTGCGACAAGCTTAAAGATGTGCCACCAAGCACTGAAAAGGAATGTGAAAACGAGCGTCGATCCTTGGACGAAGAGGACATATAGCCCCGCGATGAAGGCGTAGGGCCCGATTTCAGGGTGCTGTTTGCCGAGGTAGAACAGTACAATCGAGACGCTTGAAGATGAGAGAGGGTCAGCACAGCAAGCAAGTGAAGCGACAGGGGTGCCAGCAGCGAGCATGAATACTACCAGAGGTGGTTTATTGCGGCCGATCTTCATGATACAGTGAGCAGGCGATTGCACAACACCTGGCAGAGAAATACTTACAGGATAATAAAATGTTTGAATAAGGTGCCGGCCACGGATTTGGTCTTGGGGGATAGAGAAATCTGAAACGGCATGGTGGTCGATGATAGAAAGGAAGGCGCCTAACGGTAACGCACTGAGGTTTGCTCTGGGGCAGTGCGGAACCTCTGTGATAGGCGCGCCGCCGCGCTCATGGTGCAAGGTACGATCAAAGTGATGCGACTGTCTAATAATATATGTGTGAACTGAAGATAAACCTGGTCAGTCTCGCTCAGGGCCAGGGGCCAGCAACTACATTTACGCAATGTCGACGGTTATTCTGAGGATTCAGTGCCTGCAGATTTGGCGCGCGGCGGGGGAGGGTGTGAAGAGTGCCCGAGGGCAGGGGCGGGGGGAAGTGAAGTGTGCAGGAGATGAGTGCGGCACACTCAGGAGTTTGGATGGGCAAAGGATCCGAACTCGAACAAAGGAGCATAGAGGTATTTCAGACATTTCTTCACCGCCGGAGCTCTGACAATTGGTGCAGCTCGAAGTGAATGATCAATCAAAAGGTCCCGCTCATGCAATCTATCTATCGTATGTACCATTCACAGAATTTCAATGTGAGATCTGAATCAATCCTTCGCAGTCGGTATTGCTGCTACCGCGGCATGCTCAGTGGCCTCCACGCTCCACATACCGCGCGCTCTCCCTGTCCTTCACCCCTCTTCAGCGTTCCCCGCATCAGCCTCGCTAAAATCGGGGCGTTCCTTCAGGTAGAAGAGCACAGTTATGACGAGGAACGTAACCCCGCCTTCGACCAACCCTGCTCCAAAGGCGCAAACGATGATCGGGTCAGCGGTGACGTCGTTGACATATGCCCTGTAGAGGAAGGAGGCCCCCTGTTGAATGATGGCTAAGCCCACGGCGCCTACAAGGATCGCCGTGAAAAAACAACACAGCGAGCGGTTTAGCTCATGCCAACATTATCAAAAAGTACCAACTCGAATACATACCGAAGCTGCAAAATATGCAAAATCATGAGTGACACACCTATACACAGGGAAAGCAGCACATTCTCACATCATGCGCACCGAGAACACAACCCGACTCGATGGTTTAGGTCTCTTCCTCCCCGCGCGACGAGCCATTCGTCGCTTGCGCCACTCAGTAAAGCCTTCGCCTGCGCGATCTGGAGCGATAGCTCTGTAGCTCTGCCAGGCCACTCTCGCGACAAAGTCGAAGAGGTAGATGACTGCACCCCCATAGGCATAAGGATTGAGCTCGGTATAGAGTGAGCTAAGGTGATAATATATGATCGATAAGCTATTGGACCGGGCATCGTCAGTAAGGGAAGTGGGGTGGTGAAGAGGGGAGTTGGCCCAGGGGGAACTCACCAGAGGCTGTATAGTCTTGATATCCCAATGAGCAGACCATCCCATGAGCGGCTGAATGACTTACATATAAGATACTTGCACGAAGAGCGCGCGCACACCAACCCAGCCTTCAAGCGAGAAAAACGACATGCGTATGTGATTGAAGAGACTCGTCGCTTTTCAGATACAATGATATCTCGGCCACACACTACAGCCCGGATCATTCCATAGCACAGCGAAGCAACTGATACTGTCACTGAGAGTATTTTGGGCCCCGCAGTTATAAACGTGTGTAGTATAGGCAGGCATCCTGCGGACGGAGGCCATAAATGGATGCCGACTATCGTGCCCGAGTTTCCAGCACCTCCCTCGGACAACGGTCGAACGAAATTCTTCCCCGGGCCTGAGTTTCGAATGCACTATCGTCACACCGATGGGAGTCCCAGTGAGGCCGTCCTTGCAGAAGAACAGTCTGTACGTCAATGCTGCAGCAGTAACTTTAAGGAAGGGAGTTTGACACTGCTTGACGAGTCTCGCTGGAAGTTAAAATTACTTCGAGCACGTCAAGTCCATCGTCGGCAGTTGCCGAACTGTTGGTACTACTTGGCCACTCGAGCTCACATCCGAACGATTTACACCTATCTAACCTGACGCGATGAATTGCTCATGAACACGTTCAGAATTCATAGGAGAATACGGACGAAGCAGTGGAAGAAATTCTCCACGACAGAGACTATAATACAGAGTATACAATGACTACGCTAAACTAATCGTGAGTGTTTATATAGCGTTCACCGATGGCAACACGACAGCAAATTGTCGCAATCATGCATCCGCTTCCCTCCGACTTACAACTCATCACCTGCACTTTTTACCTTCTCTCCGCCCTTCTTGATTCCCTCTCCGGCACTCTTCACGCCCTCCCCCGCCGAGCGCCTATATCCCTCCCCGTACCCTTTCGCCTCCTCCGCCTTTTCGTTTGCGTAACCTTTCGCGTCGCGCACTTTCTCCCCCGCATATCCCTGCGCGTCCCTCGCCTGATCCGCCTTGTTTGACCCCCAGTGCCACGCACTGTCTTTCTTCTCATCTGCATAGTCCCTCGCGTCATCCGCCGCGCCGCGAGCCTGGTCGGCCTTATGTGACCCCCAGTGCCACGCACTATCTTTCTTCTCATCTGCATAATCCTTCGCATCGTCCGCCGCACCGCGAGCCTGGTCAGCCTTTTGTGACCCCCATCCCCATGTACTATCTTTCTTCTCCTCCGCATAGCCCTTCGCGTCGTTGGCCTTGTGCGAACCCCAGCTCCAAGCGCTGTCTTTGTAACCCTTGGCATCACCGGCCTTTTCGTTTGCATACCTGGACGTGTCGTGGGAGGCGCCACTCAGGACCTGTTACATCGAGCCATAAGAGGACATACGCAAGTGTCAGAGGTATCTGGAACTGACCTCTAACACTCGGGCCAGTTTTTCTTCCGCGGCCTCGACGCCACCATTCACGATCTCTTTGAGTTTGGCAAAAATCGTCTCGGCACGGTTAGATGTCTGGACCCATCGAATCCGTGTTTCCTCTGGAGAACCCGTCATCAGACATCAGTTCGGTCACTAGGCGCCATAACGAGGCGAAGGACTTACGCAAGAGGCCGGGTCTACTGGTCGGCAGAGCCGTCTCACTAACTCCCCGCTCGCGAAGGTACGCACGTAACCGTGCATCGGGCCATACGAGATAAGACGCACTGCGTGCCGTCGCGTCGTTGTACCTGTATGAAATTTAGCACCACGCCGATCGCACTCTCCAGAAAACGTACTTCTTGTCGATCAGCTGCACCAGCTCCTCGCGCTTCTTCGCCGTTTCGCTCCTGTCATCAATGTAGCCATGCTCCTTCAGCCATGCATGCATGTCCGAGTCGCTCCACGCGCCCCAAACACTATCAGATGCTGAGGCGTAATTGTTCCTGCGGGCGCGAATATCGAACGTTAGTACGATGGAAATCACGGGTGGTCAGAGGACGCACTCGATCAAACCAACAAGCTCCTCGCGCTTCTTTTTCGTGTCGCTCTTGATGATGCCATGTTGAACAAGCCATGTCTTTAGGTCGGAGTCACTCCAGCTAGACCAGACACTGTCCGACGAGTTGTAGTAATACTTCTTCATCTGGCCGACAAGTGTGCTGCGGGAAGCGGTGTCCGACGGAGATAGGAGGTTGTGCGAAATGAGCCATTCGCGCTATAAACATGCGTTAAACCTTTGATTGCAGAACGAAGAGGAAGGCTGACGAACCATGTATGAATCAGTCCAGGTGTCCCAAACGGGGTCGGCAGCCTTGCGATAATAATCTCGCATGAGGCCAAGGAGGTCAGAGCGAGTCTTGGCCTTTTTAGCTTCAACAACGCCCTTGTCTTCTAGCCAGCTCCTAAGGCGATTATCATCCCACGTCGAGTAGACATAGTCTTTCGTGTCGTCAAATGCACGACCGACTTCACGGGTGGCTTGAGCAGCGATACTCCCCACCGACTTTGAAGCAGAGTATGCGGTGTCCGTGGCTCCGGAGTACGCAGAAGAGGCGGACGCTGACGCAAGCGAGGAATAATATGCGGCGGCGTCCGTATAGGAGTTATATTTCTGCTTGGCGAGGATGACGAGCTGCTCGCGAGGGCCGCTTGGGGCAACAACGCCTTGCTCGAGAAGGAATTCTCTGAGCCGAGACTCGTCCCATTTATCGAAACTGCCATCCTTTAGGTCCTGGAAGGTGTGCTGAGCGCGGGAGTACTGATCATAGCTCCACTGTCGTCCGGCGTCTGCGTACGCACGGCTTTGATCAGCGTACGAAGGCGGCGGAGACGGCGGATTTGCCCAGTTGGCAGCGACAAGGTCATGAAGATGTGACTGGGAAAACGAGGAAGGCGTTTTTATGTTGTGATCTGCGAGCCAAGTGCGCAGTTCGGAGGGTGACCATTTCGTGTATTCGTAGTCTGAGCCGAACCAGCTCGATGCGGAGACTCCTACAACGAGAACAGTCGTGTAAAGAGGTAATGTTAATCGCATGTTGGGCTTTGATGAGGGTTTGGTAGGAAGAGAGGATAAACAGTGGAGAATACTTATAGGAGCTAAGAGGAGATGTGACGTCAGATAATGCAACATTTCTAATGACGACACTCGAGCCTTGTAATTAGCAAATTAGCGAAGGAGCGATTTACTGCCAGAAATACTAGCACACATCACCGACAAAATCGTTGGAGGGCTCGACGTCAACATGCCTGGCGTCGAACACTACACCAAGGGAGGAGGCACGCCATGCTACACCTTCTCTGGAGACTGGGCACTTGTCTGCGGCTCCAACAACGCTTGCAATGGGTTATATAATTACTACAGAGAAGCCAGCGGTCGCCGTGGTCGTTGGTTGCTCAAGAGCAGTAGAAGATGAATCAAAAAAGATGGCCAACGTGGGGATCGAACCCAAGACCTTCGCGTCACCCGATTTATGAGGTCAAGCCCCACGATTCGGTATTAGCACGACGCTCTAACCAACTGAGCTAGTCGGCCGTGTTCTGTTGTTCTTTGAAAGTATTGATCTCGTGGGTTCAAGCTTCCCTGCTAGCTCCCCCCACCGTATTCTACCCTACGCCGACCATATAGAAGGAAGACAGTCGTTTATTTCCACCTCACCCCCTCGCAGGTTCTGATATGACCAGTTCCTTAGGCTCAATTGCGGAATCTCGACATCAGTGGTCATCTTGCTTCCAACCTACCCAAGAATTTGAACAGACTACTGCCTCCTAACCGTGACCGCTGTCCACTCTAAACCAGTTCAACCTGAGCTTCGATTTCAGCATAACAAGACAGTAGTAAGTATGCAAATACACAGCTTGAGATATTGTATGTAGTACAGTCCGATACATGTAGTGGTTCATCGGTTATAATCGCATAAGCATAGATATAAGATCATGGATGGGTGAGGGGATATGAAAGGCGTGCTGCACAAAACCGTGTGCGTGTGCTGTCACGAAAGGCGGGGAAGGAAACACGAAAGATGGCGCGTGGGGGATCGACGAAATATAGGACAGGGAACACGAAAGGGTGAGGAGGATCGAGATAATGTAGGGAGACGCGGAAACTTTTGGTGAGTGAGTCAATGAAAACATCGAGGAGAGGGTGATGGGGGAGAGGGAAAGCATAATGCAGCGTCCAAAGGGGTGCAGGGTATCACGAAACACAAAGTGATGGGGTTTGTCGGGAAGACATGCCTTTGACATAAATAGCAGCACAGCATAGCAAAGCGAGAGACCTCGATTACGAGTCGCCGGAAGAGAAGGCAAAGATGCATGGGTGGGTGAGTGTCGGTTATCCTCGACACGATTAATAGCGGGTAGGGTTTCAAGCAGGAACAGCAACCCTCCTCGGCGTAGCCGAGGCCGCGGCACCCACGTTCTCTTTCTCCTTCTCATCCAGCTCGCTCGGTACAGAGCTAACGCTGATTCTCCTCCCCTGCATCGGCGTACGCGTCTGCGACTGGCTTAGCGAGCTCGAGGGGCGTCTCATAGGTGTTTTCGCAGCCGTGCTCCCCGGTGTCTTCGTAGTCCCACTAGTAGATGCACTCATACTCCCACCAGCAGGCGTCCCTGGTGCACCACTCGCGCGCCTCGCCCCCAACGACGGCGGCACGCGACTAGCAGGGGTAGGTGTCCCCACTCCGCCCACCGACGGCCTCGAAAATTTCGCAGCCGGGGGACCCATCTTCCCAGGGCCCGTCCCCACGACAGACGATGAGAGGTTCATGCGGACGCTCTTGCCCAGCGCGGCAGCGCTTGCTCTTGGTGCGCTGTCTTTTCGCTCTGAAGCGCTCTCCCCCAACGCCTTGCGTTCAGACCCAGCATCGGACAATACGGATGGCGGTCTCGACCCCACAGATGACGGGGGGCCAGAAGGCGTCGCGAATATCGACGAGTCCCTCCTCGATGCAGCGACCTTTGACGGTTGGGCAGGCGTGCTCCCTCCAGTCCCACGTACACCCAGCCTTCGTTTAACCTAGCGAACGCGTCAGCATCGACTCCCCAAGGATAATAAAGGGGAAGGATAATGTAAGGAGTGCACCCACAAGTTCCAACTCCTGCTGCTTCGAGTCCAGGGCAATGTTCAGCCCACTCAAATCCTCCTTATCTCGGGCGCTCCTCTTCTTCAACTGCACAATCACTACCTCCTTGTCCGCGCTCGCCTGCTGCAGCTCATGCACCTGCCTCCGCAGCCTCTCCAGCTCTCCTTCCAGGGCACCCACGCGCTCCTGCTTCACGTCTGATTGGGCCTTTTCGGTAAGAAGAACCTCGAGTTGAGCTTGCGTGTCGGCGGAGTGTGTTTGCAGGTCCTGGACCTCGCGTTCGTGGTCCCCGAGGAGGCGGGTGTATTCCCGCCGGAGGGTGCTCAGCTCCTCACGGAGGGTCTCGGCCTCGGCCTCGCGAGCCCGCACACGCGCAGATAACGAATCGATCTCCGTGTCGCGTGTTTTCACGTTGGCTTCTAGGCGGGAGACGTTCTCCAAAGCAAACTGCCGCTCCGAGTCGGCAGAGGTGAGGCGGGATTCTTGCTCTTGCAGCGCGTTCGTGAGATGCGCGGCATGCTCTTGTTCGTCACAGAGGTGACGCTGGACTTCGGCGAGTTGGTCGGCGAGCTACGTTCGTTCCAAGATAAATCTGGGTTAGCATAGGCCAAGCATGAAAAGGGGGTATACACACCTCCTCGCGCTCCCTATCAGCCTCCTCTCTCGCATCAACCGCCTCCTGTAGCTCAGCTTCCACCTCAGCCCTGCGGTTCTCATTATCATTCCATTCTTCCTCCATTCCCACAATTTTCGCTTCGAGGCCATGCACCTCCGTCTTAAGAGCTTCCACCTCTATCTTGAGCGCGTCTGCTTCGACCGCGCGTTCGTTGAGTTCGGTTTTGAGGGCCTCAGTTTCGGCCCGGTGCGCCTCCGTATGCTCGTGCATCTCCGCCTTGAGGGTCTCGGCTTGTATTTGGAGGGCATCCGCCTCCGCTCTGAGGCCCTCAACCTCAGCCGCACGGTCGTGCACCTCAGCAACGAGCCTCTCCCGCTCCTCGCCATGTTTCTCCGTAAGCACCCATTGCGCCTCGAGCTCACTTTTCAGCACGGTATGCTCCTCGTCCTTGTGCGCCGCGTTTACGCGCGTGGCCTCCAATTCCGAGTGAGCGGCTGCGAGCTCAGAGCGTAGGAGTTCCAACTCGGATTGAGTGGTCTGCAAATCGAATTGTGCAGTCTGCAGCTCGGACTGAGCGGTCTGCAGCTCGAACTGGGCTCCCTCCGCGCCCATTTCTTCCATCTGCTCCTTCGCATCCCTAATTCCCGCCTTCAATGCCCGCTCACTCTCATCTCGCCGCCTCAGCACCTCTCTCATCTCTTCCAACTGTGCATCGGCATCCCTCAAGCGCTCCTCCACGGCTCCCTTAACACGCTCCTCCACGGCTCCCTTAACACGCTCCTCCAGTTGCTCCTGGATACGTGCCTCCACCTTCCCCTCAAGCTCTGCCTTCTCCCTTTCCAACTGCCCAATCTGCCTGTGCAGCTGCCTCAACGCTTCCCCACTCGCCTCATCCATAACACTTCTCTCCCCCCTCTCCATCCGGCTCTCCTCCACTTCCTCTTCAAGGCGCCCGCACGTTTGCTCCAGACGCCTACACATCCTCTCCAGCTCCCCCGCCTTCTTCTTCCAACCCTTCAGCACTCCCCGCCGCTTCTCCCCCTCCCTCTCCGCCTCGCCGACCCGCTCCTCGAGCGCGCGCACGAGCTCATCCCGCGCGGACAAGTCCACTTCGTACTGCGCGTTGAGCTCCTGCTGCAGCGCAAGTTGTGTGCGCAGGGACCAGATAATGTCTTCCTCACGTGAGGCGGTGCGGCTGTGCGTGACGCCCTGAGGCGGCGTGGGCGGGATCATGGTCTGGGGTGTGTAGTAAGTGGTGGCGTTGGCGCGGAAGGGGTCTGGCTCAGGGGCAGGGGAAGCGTAGACGGCGAGAGAGGGGGAAGAAAGGTCGTTAATTTCGGCTTCGGGGTGTTTAGTGGCTTTGATCATGGATTGGAAAACCGTGTCGCTCAGTGCGCGGTTGCGGTTTTTCGTCGTCGGCGCAGGATCGGGTGCAGCCGCGTCAAGGTCAGCGCTGGTGTCAGGGGAGGGCTTGGACATGGAGTGGAAGACGGTCTGCCCGAAGCTGAAGGAGATGGACCGGTCATGGGGCTTGAGAGGCGTTGACGTGGGGAGGGTGTCTGCGTCGAGCTCGATGGCGCTGTCGAGGAGGGGCGTCTTGAGGCCGAGGGGGATAGTCGGCAGGTCGTGCTCCTGCGACATGTCGAATATATTAGACATATCGGGCGGCGGAAATGGCGCCATGAACGAGGACGCATCATCCTTCAGGGGCGGTGAGAACACCTCCTTGTCCTTGGGAAGCGAAAACACCTCCTTGGGCGGGGAGAACACCTCCATCACGGACGGGCGTGACGAGTGGTGAGGCTGGTCGATGCCAGCCTTGTTCAGGCGGTCCGCAAAGGACAGCGGGTCCGGTTCTATGCTCGCCGCGGACGTATCGGGGGTCATCGCCTTGTAGGCGTCACGGGAGAAGAAGCGAACATTTTGACCCGTGCCTGGCGTCTTTGGGTCGCGGAGGATAGAGCGGACGGAGCCGGTCGTAACGGGTGTGTTTATGCTATCGAGGGACGGACGTGCGGTATCTGTGGATATGCGTGTAAGGGACGCTTGCGAGGCTGCTCCCCAGTGTCAGCAGACATGATATGGACTTGGAGGAAGGGCGTACGATTTGATCTTAGATGTAAATGGGACTTGACCTTCTTTGGGATGAGCCTGAGCGCTGCTATGTCTGCATTGTCGACTTTTGATATTCGTTTCAGCATGCCCCGCCGTTTGGAGGGCGAGCTGGGCGGTGAGCTACTTGACTGTTGTTGCTGGGTCGGCTCATCGTGGAATACAGACAAGTTTGGGTGCTGTTCGTACACCCGCGAGAGTACGTCGGTCGACGCCGACGCCGACACTGGCTCACCTGAGTCCTCGCTGCGTTTGAGTGCGTGGCTCAGCTTGGTCCACATCGTTCTTGAGCCTTGACGGTCGTGGAGAGAGAAGAAGCTTTCGTCTTTTGTGGCGCGGCGGGTTTTGAACTTTCCCTACGCGTCGTCACGTGCAATTTGAACATTATGGCGCGTCAAATCACGTGAGCTCTAATTATCGTACACGCTACTACAAAGAAACAGCATCGACAGCAAGAACAGTTATGATTTCGTTCCAGGATTACAATTTGGGGGCACCGACAAAGGACACGCCCTGAGGAGATGTGAGTGATGGACGAAACATTCCGGAAGGGTACGCACCTTTTCGATGTTGGTGATCAGCTCGGGGACGGCGACCTGAATCAATTTCTTCTCAGAGTCGCTGATCGTCCCGAGGCCGTTGATCTTGTACACGCCCTCGACCTATCCACGAACACATGAGCGCCTATCCCATGCATCGCAAAAACAAAAATGCACCCACCCCCAGCTCAACAGGCGCGGAGAAATACTCGACCTCTGCTCCCAACTCCGCCTTCAACTTCGCCCCACCCTCCGCATCCGCAATGAGGTTCACAAAAGTCGGTGCCACGATCCCCTTCTCCCCGCCTTTCGCCCGCAGCACCTTCCCGACGAACTCCGCCCCGGCAAACGCCATGGAGAGTGTTGCGGACCCCGCGCCATCTTTCGCTTTCACGATCTCGTCACCACCGAATTGGATTCGGTTTATGACGGTGTCGATCGTGCTAGAAGAGATCGAGGAGGGTATGGGGTGCGTCGATTGGGAGAGGAGGGGCACAATCTGGCGAGGGGTTAGTACTGGGTGAGGCAGGAAAAGGGGCTAGCGCACCGTGACGCCACTGTGGCCTCCTACGACTGGGATCTTGATCGACGTAGCAAGCGACCGGTCCCCAAGGATCTCCGACACAAACGTCGACGCACGCACAACATCGAGGGTGCACACACCGAATAGCCTTCAGTCGCTTCGCAGTCAGTATATGTCACAATTGCATCACGCAACACAACAGCGCGGGAGGGACGCAAAGTAACATGGTCCACACGCACCGTTTAGGATCAAATACCCCGTGCTTCTTGAACACCTCCGCCACGATCGGCACCGTCGAGTTGACCGGGTTCGAGATGACGAGTACGAACGCCTTCGGCGCGGTGGTTGCGATGCCGGTGGCGAGGTCACGCACGATGCCAGCGTTGATCTAGGTGAGGTGATAGGTTTAAGATTCGTGGGGAGGAAGGATGAGACGAACCTTGAACAAATCATCACTACGTATGAGCACCCGCGCTCAGTAACGACAATCCTGCAAGCTGAGACCAAAATCAAGACATACCGAGTCATCTGTGCACACCACACCAACACACATTAGTTCTACTCTAGTCTGGTGAAAGAAAACCCACGCACCCCAGGCTTCCTCGGGATCCCAGCGGGGATCACCACGACGTCCGCGCCGGTGAGGACCTTTTTGAGCCCGTCGTCAGCGGGGAGGTATCCCTCGACCTTGGCGGGAGTGGCGATGTGCGAGAGGTCAACGGCGACGCCGGGGGCGTTTACTATATCATAGAGGCCGAGCTGTTGGATGGGACGGGGGTGGTAGAGGAGTTAGCATAGGATGAATGTGGGTGGTCGGTACGTACCTCTGTAACGAGCGGGTTCGATTTGAGAAGGAGAGATAGCGGCTGGCCGATTCCACCTATCAGCTTGTCAGCATTCGTACAGAGATTTGAAGGATACACGAGGGTCGAGTGGTGCGCTCAGGCGATAGCGGACGGCATAGACACGATCGCGAAAGATACAGACACGATCACGAAAGATATAAGACCTCGAGGCAATTATATTTACGATCATGACACCCAAGCCTAGTACCACCACCACCACCCGATCCAAGCGGGAAAACTCGGATCGTGCACTCACCTGCAGCTCCGAGGACGACAGCTTTCATGATGGCAGTTGGGTGTGTGTGCGGGGATGGGAGATCGGATAGGTGCCAACCAAGCGAGGGATCGATTAGTTGCTGCCAAGGGTTTCGTTATTTAGTTATATATTTATAGGCTAGGCTGCCTGTCCAAAAATAGTCCAAAAATACCCTGATGGTACCCCGCACGCTCGCCAACCTGTTCCCCACACATGAGCACGAGGGACTTTTTGTTGTGAAGAGCAGACGGCTTCGCACAGGCGGCCGCACATTGCCAAGCTCTCGTACGACCTAGCTGTTCAGAGGACAATCTGGAACAAGCCATTCCGACTCTCTCAGCGAAAAGACATTGAAATAAACCAGGCTGGCACTCTGTAGTTCCAGATGTTGGCCATCCTCCAGAACATCCACGGGGCCCTTCCTCCAGAGTCTGTGCGCACAGCCCATCCCATCGCAGCCGACAACTAAAAACCACGATCGCGCGAACTTTATTTCGCTTTCACGCGCGGCTGGGGCAATCGGAGTCCCCAACATCTTTATCATTCAGGAGGTGCGTCTTCTTCCATCCCTCTTGTCCCCTTCAGTTCCTGCTTATTGGCATCCGGTAAATTGTCACGGGAACCCCAGCGCCTGTCATAAACTTCCCAGAGGATGAACTTTCCAGTACAACCATTACAGATGACGAAGACGAAGTCTTACCAGAGAGTTTCGGTGTGGAAGAGCCTGCCCGGCTAGCTGCGAAAGCAAAAGATTATAC
This sequence comes from Leucogyrophana mollusca, assembly GCA_021014945.1. Taxonomy (NCBI): domain Eukaryota; kingdom Fungi; phylum Basidiomycota; class Agaricomycetes; order Boletales; genus Leucogyrophana; species Leucogyrophana mollusca. The sequence goes on along the minus strand of MU266370.1, from coordinate 61,572 downwards.
CCGCCTGGCTGAGGGTAAATGACGGCCCATGCGCTACTGCACTATCTCGCAAGCAAAGTTTCAGTTATGTCCGGGCCGCTCATATAGTCTCAGTTATTCGGGGCCCATTCGGCCGACCTTGAATGCGCCTCAGGGAGTCACATGAAGACATACAAGGTGGGGAAGTATTTGCATGACTTGAGACTTGAACTAACCAACTGTCTCAGTTCTTGCCATCCACACTTCTCTCACCTCACTTGCTGGAGAAGTTACGGATGAGAGTACGCGCGTTGCGTTCCGACTCCTTTAACGAGGACGATCTTATCGCTGAATCTCGAAATCGTGTCGACGAATGGAAGGGATGTGATGTTATCAGGTGCCTAAAAAGTCAAAAAGCTACTCGGGACATTCTTCTTGCTCTTGCTCTCTTAAAGGTATTGCCTACCTCACATTGGATATCCTTGCCGTGTCTGATATACTCCAGTCTGAAGGAATTTCCCCCGAGGTGTCATTCACGCCAACTTGATGTGTCCATACTGCCCGACTTGGATACCAAAGGAACAGCGCAGCATCTGACTGCCAGCCTTGACGATTCCGACCGCCCCGTCACAGGCACGAGGACATTTTTTCTCCGAGAGGGGAGGATGCCCATGGTGGCGCTCGCCCCTTGATGCGACTCCCGCTGACTCTCTGTGGTATCAGCCGTTGGAAGGAACTACCTCTAATAACGATCATAAGATGCTGTTCGCTGATGCTCTGGTCATATCGTTATCCCGTGTGCTTCGTGCTGATGCTGGGAGGCATCAAGATAGGCGAGGCCCATTCTGTACAGCGGGTAGCTACAGCCAAATGTGGAAGGGATATATTCCAGGTAGACTGGTAGCTGTGAAGCAAGCGAGAGTAATGAGGTCAGATTTGGGCGAGGTGATGAAGATGAAGGTACGTGTGGTACATATCTTCATACACAAGCTGTTGAACGAGAGATAAGCTTGTGCTCGCAAAGCTATTGTATGGAGTCGGTTTTCGAAGGCCATCCAGCCAGTTTCGCAGCAGATGTGTATGCGTTTCCCTATGCGTTCTACCAGGTGAGACTCGTCCTCTTGATTGAATCAACCGTGCCAGTGGGGCCTGGGCCTTTGATAGCGAGCTACCGCATGTCGGATGTATTCCGGATTGCCACTTTTTTACGACCTCCGGCCGCCGGTATCATCAAAGCCGTCATGTTTTGCCTACCGACCTACACGTTCTATGAGGGTCACTGTGGAAAGTAGATGGGGGTTGCTAGAGCCAAGAACCGCCCTGTGCCACCAACATTGTGGGCCACCTTTGTTTCATTGCTGGCCGCGGATGGCGTCCTCGCCACGAATGGGACGAATCCTTTCAAAGTCAAATCCGTGGTGACGAACCATCGATACATCGTCCCACTTCGTCGGGTTGCTGAGGCTCAGCCCGAGCGACAACCGAACACCACCATACACCACATAATAACCAGATGTCACATCGTTTCATCTTTGGCAATAAGGTAGACGAACGTTGCGGTGTGGGCTGATGGCACCTTATAGCGCCAATATAATCACATGTATGAAGCGATCCCCGAGGCCCGAACAACAATGCAAGAAAGGATCAGCGTTAGCTCTGTGCCGAGACCAGGACGAGGAGGATGCATGTATGCAATGAAGAAAGTCATATACGGTTGCGGCCTTGCTTGCGAACAGCTTCTGTGATTCGACGTCTGGAGGTCTCCGATGATTGAAGGCATGTTCTTTGTCAACGCTAGCCTCATTTCGTGACACTTTCGGACGCTACGTTTCGCTCGCCTCTATTATTCACACTCACCACTCTCTTGCCTCATTCGCAGCACTCACCAACTTTTTGTTTCCACTCACCCACGACCTTATCCCCCCGTTTGTTATATCCCTGCCCATCTCCTCGTCGAAGGTCTCCATCGAGTACCACCCCTTGATCTATGCTTGCTGTGCGATTAACCACATATCAGGCCGTACTGCTTGCAATATCTCAGGCTCTGGCCCAAGCTGTGTATTTCCATTCTTGCGAAGTACCTCTTATCTTGGTATGCCGAGATCGAAGCCTGAGATTGAGCAACTTTGTTGGGCGGCAATCAGCTGGGCACAACGAGTACCCACGAGTTTGTTGGGCAATCGCACGGCGCTAGACGACACTCCCTTTCAAGCTACATCCAATATCTTTTGTGCAGCCCTTTATGAGGGTGTTTCTCTCTTCCCAAGCTTTCCGTAGGGGAAATTGACAGATACGACGTCGCTACAATATGGCCGCTGTGACTTTGCATAAGCGACCTGTGCGGCCGTTGCCAGACCCTCCATGTCAACAACTTATTAACCTCTCCGCCAGCTTGCCATTGCTAGTCGTAGATGCCAGTGGGGTGCTTGGTTCTCTCGGCGAACCGCAAACGTTGCCCAATACAATCTGCCCTTTCTTTTGTCGAGCACTCTATGACAATATCGTACACAACGCTCCATCCGAGTTTTCGTTTCGTAAAAACGATATCATCGAGGTCGTTGCTTGCTTGGAGTCGGGGTGGTGGGGCGGACTGCTAGATGGCCAGCGCGGGTGGTTTCCTTCGAGCTATGTCACTGTGATCCAACCCGAAACCTTCGTAAAGTGCATACCTTCCCCTTAGGCTAAAAGTCGGCTAACACACTACTAGTCGTGCTCAAGACAACAATTCGGTCACGCTCCCATACCTAACGCCCGCCCAGTCAACTTCAAATCCACCCCGCGATATGAAGATATACCAGGTGGCCGACAACGTTAAAACCACTCTAAAACTTTGAGCTTACTTCTACATGGTATAGCATCTCGCGATCCACGCCTTCTTCCACCTCGTGCGAGGGAGGAATCAGAGGTCAGAGACCCGTTCTTTGGCTTTTTCCATATTTTTTTTGACAACGAGGGCAGCCTCCTTGTCGCGTTCCAGAACCACATCAAAGAGTGGAAACAGTGGGATATCATTCGATGCTTGACAAACCACCAAATCATACGTGACAGTCTTCTAGCTTTGTTGCTCACAGTACGCACCTGTCTTTCATTCGATCTGTGCATCCCCTTACAAAAGTTTAGTCCGAAGAACTGTCTCCAATGTGTCACTCGCCTGGAGTGGATGTATCCGAACTGCCAAAGCTGGACGCAAAAGTTATGGTCCTCCATCTCGCCGCTATTCTAGATGATTCCGACCTCTCAAGTCGGAAACACAAGGATATTTTTGCTCTGAGAGGAAAAGATGCCCAGTCAATGGTTGATCTTTTGCACGACGTCTGTGATACCCCGCATGTCACTTGGCACCTGCTGACCTCTTGATATACCAGCTACTAGAGGGCCCTGTCATTGATAGTGACCAGAGGACTCTGCTCACTGACGCCTTGGTCCGCTTAACCAGAAGATCATGTTGCCATCCCAAGTGCTTCGTTCTAAACGACATCGAGATAGACGTGACGCATCCAGTCATAGCGGGCGGCTATAGCGAAGTGTGGAAGGGGTACATTCTCGGGAGACCAGTAGCCGTGAAGAAAGTGAGAAATTCAAGGTCAGATTTGGAAGAGATATTGAAGGTATGTGCCACGGATTTTCTCGCGATATCTATCATCAATAAAGAAATAGGCCTGTGCCCGGGAAGCCATAATATGGAGTCGGCTTTCCCACCCCAACCTGTTACCATTCTACGGCATATTCTACTTGGATGACGAGTGTTCACGGATATCTCTTGTCTCTCCTTGGATGGACAATGGCGACGTATCCCAATATTTGAAACACTTTCCTGATACAAATCGCGAGCTCCTAGTGAGTGAGCCGCGAATTGCATGAGAGCGGAACACATCTCATCGCATTGTCTGATCCAGGCCCTGGATGTCAGCCTTGGGGTCGAATACTTGCACACAAGCATGCCAGCAGTCATTCATGGAGACTTGAAACCGGTAAGTTATTTCTGCGAGCCCGTGCTATTGTATCATGGGCCTATGTCAATTGTAGCGCAACATCTTCATAACATCCTCTGGAACGGCATGCCTCGCAGACTTTGGTCTTGCCTACGCAAAGGACCCTCAGCGTCTCACGGCCACTTCGACTGAAGGTCCTGTGCATAGTGGAACCCTCGCTTACGAAGCACCCGAAATGTTCGATGGACATCCAGTTAGTTTCGCTGCGGATGTGTATGCTTTTGCCTGTGTGGTTTACGAGGTGAGAGTCAATCCCTTTGGGATTTTGACAGGGTAAATGCGGGCCTTTGACAATCCAATTCAGATGTATTCTGGGTCACCACCTTTTCACGAGCTCCGACCTGCCGGAGTCATCAGAGCTATTATCGGTGGCCAGCGACCCTTGCGCCCCGTGGGCATCAGCAGTTCAGTGTGGGGGGTTGTCGAGAATTGCTGGCAGCAGGGTCCTGCCGAACGGCCCTGCGCGAGCGATATCGTACATGACCTCCGTTCCATCGCTGGACCCGAACAGCGTCCTCATCAATGGGACGAGTCCTTCCGGGCCCATATTCGAAGCAGTCACTCGTCATATTGGCTCACTCCTTCGGGCCGTTGCAGTGACACCTGGACCTCGTTGCACATGACATAGTTGTGAGTGACTTAGTGACTGTCTATTCGACCCACGCAATACCAGCAAGACACCATTCTGCCATGCTCGCGGCCACAAAGGCTACAAGGACATACTTAGCGACATACGTACCGGAGGAGGGAGTGAGGTTAGAGGCGGTATGACATTGTGTTTCATGATACCCGTATGCAGAATGATTGGAATTGCCACATAGCGGTTACGAGCTGAGGCGCATCTCGAATATAATACGTCAAGCCCACCCAGGGCGGGTACGCCACAGAACTTAGCATTATGTACTGACAAACCGTGGGGTCCGGAGGCAGCGTTATCCACAGCGTGATTTTGTTAGAGTGCCCGCCACTCAAGAAGCCTGTGAAGACGCGAACCTATTGAGATTCTTGTACCGCATTCAACCATCACTGCCCTTTTATCCTTACCACCTTATATGATGGCGAGCTTAGGCCTTCTTTTAAAAGAACTCTCAAGCGCCTGTCGACGTGATAATGTCTTTTCGTTGCTCTGGGCGGGCCGTCAGCGAGTTGCTCGAAGGTCCCATCGCCGAGGGGGGAACAGTAAAATACCAACCAACGTGACTTCCTGCATGCAATTGGAGGTTTCAACTATGGCATTTCTTCTTGCTCAGCGAGTGGCCTGACGACACTCCATCAGTGATTGCGGTAGTGTCAGTCCGCATCACAACCGATAAAAAGTTGTCCTCCTTTGCACTCTTGTTGTTACAAGCTTATCTGTGTCGACACGTTCACCAAGCCGACTTGCCAATGCCGGATATTAAATAGTGCTCACGTCGTAATAGCTTAGCACGAAGGGTCACTAACTACTTACCTGGTTGACCAATTACTATTAGACCAGCTGGGCGACAAGTTACATACATACACTGATACCTAGGCAGCAGGGGAAAGCCGAACGATCAAAGAGTAATATCTGCCAGCTAAGTGCTTCTATGTGAGCTTGGGTTTGGAGGTGGGAGCTGGCTGAGTTGCTATCGGCAGACACACCGTAAATGAATCATAGTAAGTCAGTAGCTGGATGAGTCAAACCAGACAAACTGGCACTTGCAGCTCACAGTATGACGCGCTGGAAAAGTTGATACTGAAATATCCGAAGATAAGATCCAGAACAAATCATCAGTCGCTCGACTCACCCTATAACGAAGCATGCCGCCAACTCTGCGATATTCATTCAATCGATTGCACGGATGCCCATAACTGTGACTTCGCCTTGGCCTCGGCGGCCCTTTGATCGTTAGTATAGCGTTCTTATCGTTCATATCGACCTGGCCACATGTAACATTTTGTGAGAACCTAGTAGAGTGTACCGTTGCGGGTGTCAGGTCGGTGTTTTGACAATGTCATTCCTTCAAGCTCGAGTTCAAAGTGCTTCCTGTACCACGTGTCAGAGGGATCGGAATTTGCCGAATCCAGCAAGTCCGTTAAAGTGATCAGTGCGATGCAGGACATTGGGCCTTGTGCAGAACCACCTCGAACCTCCGACACTGACATCGGGTGTTTCTTTATTGCTCTCTACGCACAGAAAGACCGATCTTTCAACTGAAGGGTTTCTCGAGGAGGCTTTCCCAGGGGATCCTGGTTTCGAAATACGGGAACTATATCAGGACACTTTATATCCTTCTTGAAAGTCTCTTTGTCTTCTCCAGTTACCCGTTGGTGCTGATTTGATTCACCAAACTTACAGAATGGCTGCGGGAAAGTCGCAGAAAGCTAAGCAGCCCGCCCGCACTGCTCCCGCTTCAAATCCTTGCCCCCCAGCGCCTTCCGTTCCCCCTCAGGCGGCTCCTCCACCCGCCTCGAAGAAGAACAAGAAGAAGAAATCAACAGGGACAACGACCATCGGGACTCCTTCTACACCCACGCCACACGGCGATGACGATACGGGCGCAGACTCGGGGGACGAAATTCCCGCGTTAGAGGAACTCGACATGCCACCACCTTCTGTCACAGGGCTACCACCCGCGCTGGAATCTGTGCATATCACCACGACTGCGTGTCTTTCTGCATCCGCAGCTATAGCTGCACGATCCGGCCCGGGAGCAGCGGCACAAGTACAAAGTGAATTGCTGGCCACGGCGAACGATCTCTATCGCAGTATTGAGATACAACATGGCGTTCGCCATGGTGGGAAATCTACGCAAGCTCAGATACCGCTTCCCAAAGCTCCAGCAACCGCAGGGGGTGTATCGGATGATGAGTATTGGTCGTCATTTCCGCCGCACATAAAAAACTTTGTACGCAATACTGCTACTGGTGGCTCGCGACGCTTGTTGATGACTGGGAAAAAGGCGCAGACTATGTACAACATCGCACAACAGATGGTTCAGTCCGATGCACTGCTCAAGAATGGCGTCGGTGCTGCCACGGCGACAGCCACAATGGCGACGAAAGGCATCCCTGGATACCCACCTGGCGCATACCCGCCCCTTCCCTTCGACCCATCTATCTTCTCTGACCCAGCATTCACTTTGTCAGTTGAGCAGGCCGCCGCCGCAGCACTCGGTGCGGCTCCACCTGCCCCGGGGCGACCTCCACGAGGCCCCCTTCCCCCGACAAACGTTGTACTATTGAATGAGTTCGGCGAGGAGCACGAGTATGCTGACGACGACTACTATAGTGAAGATGGAGTCGATGGCGATTTCGACGATGAAGCACTCGGGGACGAATTCGATCTTCAACCACGGCCAGCTAGACCGATGGGAGTACCCTATCCAGGGACGTTTCCTGGGTCACTACCAGACACGGTAGCGCAAGTTGTGCTGAGTTACGGGGAGGCATTCCCACGTTCCGCACCGCCGCCAACTAACCATAGTACTCATAAGACAAGTACAGCAGCGACTGAGCAGGCTGCTAATCCGCCTTCTAAGAAAAACAAGAAGAAAAAGAATAAAGAGCAAGCCGATCCTCCACCGGCTCTTCCGGTGGCGCCCGCCGTGCCGCGCACGGCAGCCGCACGCGAGACTCGCTCGGCTGTCCCGGCACCGGCATCGGCGCCGGAAATGGGCACGCCACGTCCCACGGCGACGGTGGATTTGACAAAGCGTCCTCCTCTCACCGCCAACGCCATGCCTGCAGCACGAGCAGCTACAAAAGAAAACTCCAATCCACCACCGAGTTCCCGTGCGGCTGGAAAACAGCCAATGTCTTATGCGCCAGCGAACACAACATCGACCACAACTACGACGGCGACGACAACGGCGACGGGCAATGTTAACGGCCAGCAGCCAGCAAGGACAGCACGGGCGGCCTCAAAGGCTCCGATTCCCGCACATGCCTACCAGCACAACCACGCACATCATCATCCATCGCCTCCATCGTCCAATGCATCTGCGCCGCACAAACCTCGTCCGCCTGCAGGTACTGGGCCCAACAAAGGAACTCCAAATAATAGTAAGATCTGGAGCACGAGCTCGACGGAAGAGCGTGAGCGGATCAAAGAATTCTGGCTCGGACTCGGAGAGGACGAGCGCCGTAATTTGGTCAAGATCGAGAAGGATACCGTCCTCAGGAAGATGAAGGAGCAGCAGAAACACAGCTGCAGTTGTGCGGTCTGTGGTAGAAAGCGGTCCGTATCTCTTCCTTCGTTTTTTTCATTTCAAGAAAATTTTTACTGAGGGATCTGATTGCCTTTCCTCTATGTCCCGTTGTGTCCCGATTGATCTTAAAACTGTTTTTGGCGTCCTCGTGTCGGTTATCGATGCGTATAGACATGCAATCGAAGAAGAGCTTGAGGTACTGTACGATGCTTATTACGAGGAGCTTGAACAGTACGCGAACTACCAGCAGCGCTACGTCTCTTCCGGTGGCACTATACCGCCCCCACCAGGTCCTGGGCCGTTTCCGGGCAGTGTCGAGCTCGATAAGAACGGCGCTGTGATCGGACATCACCACAATAAAGCCCCCCATCATCCTCCGCGGTCAAATCGAACACCAGCTCTTACGAATGGGCGAAAGCCTCCAAAGCACGCGGAAAGTGAGTTTGACGATGACGAGGGTGACGAGGAAGAGTTCGAGGAAGAAGAGGAGTATGAAGAAGAAGACGAGGACGAGGACGAGGATGAAGAAGAGGATGCCGCTGAAGAGGAGGAAGAAGATGTCAAGGTTCGGGAACGCCGTACTACACCAGCACGTGCTCGCAGGCCAGTAAATGGTGCGAAGGCCAATGGACGGGATGGGCTGTTTAACCTTGGTAATAGCCTTACCGTCACTGGCAAGTCATAGTCAAACCATTCACCCTCATTCTTCTCATTTTACCGATCTAGGTCCAGGCAACATCTTGACGGTCGCGGACGATTTGCTCAAGAACGACGGCCAGAAGTTCTTAGAAATGATGGAGCAGCTTGCGGAGCGCCGTATGCAGCGCGAGGAGGAAGCTGCGGCTGACGTAGAGGATGAGAGTGAGGACGACGACGACGACGAGGGGGACGAGGATGAAGATGATGATGAGGAAGACGAAGAAGATGAGGACGAGGACGACGAAGAGGTTTGTTGTGTTCATTCTCGAGTCCCAAGAATTCGCTCATCTACCTTCTCCAAATAGGTGATGACCGAAGAGCAAAAGATGGAGGAAGGAAAGAGGATGTTCTCAATTTTTGCGGCCCGGATGTTCGAACAGCGCGTTCTGCAAGCGTACCGCGAAAAAGTCGCCCAAGAGCGCCAGTTGCAACTTTTGCGTGAGCTTGAGGACGAAGATAAACTGTCGAAAGAGCGGGAAGCCAAGAAGCAGAATCAAAACCAGAAGAAGAAGGACAAGAAAAAGTTGGTTCAAATGCTAACTTCCTGTGTTCACTGATGTTAACCATGGTGTAGACTACAAAAACAGGCGAAGGAGGAGGAACGAGCAGCGAAAGCCGCAGAGAAGGCTGCAGAGGAAGCCGCGCTGAAAGCGAAGCAACTTGCACAAGAGGAAGAGCAACGAAAGAAGCGAGAGGAGGACCGCGCTCGCCGCGAGGCTGCTCGCAAAGCTGCCGAAGAGGAAAAGCAACGGAAGGAAGAGGAGCGCCGCAAACGCCTTGCCGAGGAAAGAGAGCGTGAGGCTGAGCGCGAGCGGAAACGGAAAGAACGTGAAGAAAAAGCGAAGCAGGAAAGGCGTGAAAGGGAGGAAAAAGAGCGCAAGATCAAGGAAGAGAAGGAAGCGAAGGCTGCTGCTGAAAAGGCTGCTCGCGATGCCGCTAGAAAGGAGCAGGAGAAGGAGAAGGAAGAGCGCGAGAAGAAGCTTGCAAAGGAGCGGGAGGAAAAGGCAGAGAAGGAACGCACTGCTCAGCAACAACAGCAGCGTGCGTCTACTAAAAACCCTCGCCCTCCCACATCCCCCCGTAACGTAGCTGCTTCCGGGTCTTCCCAACGAGCTCCAACCAATAACGGTGCTTCCAAGAAGATCCTGAACAAACCCGCCCCCGCTCCTGCTGCATCCAGCAGCACTCCCCGCCAGCAACAACCGCAGAGGCCGATAGTATCAACGTCCCAACCCTCGACCCCCGTTGCGCCCCCTGTGCAGAACCACTTTCCTTCCCCTTCGACACCTCTCTATCCGCATAGCACTGGTATGATGCACCCGCAAGGTGCAATGTCACCACGTCTACCGTTTGCACCACCTCCACCGCCGCCATTCGGCGTTTTTGGGCCTGGACCACCGATGCAGCCAGGACCACCTTTGGCTCCTTCTGCCCTTGCCCGTAACTTTGGCTCGCCTTCTCCGTTCGAGACGACTTTCAACCGCGGTCTAGCTCCCGCAGCCCCTATTGGCCCGCCTTCCAAAGTTGTACAGAATGTGCTTGCCTCTCCCACCATGCTTGCTCCCGATCCTAGTAGACGAGCATCTATACCCGAACCAGGGCCGGGCCCTGTCGCACGGCCGGTGTCTATTGCCCCAATAGCGTCGACTGTACCCATCGCACCCATCGCAAGGCCAACGACGGGCGAGACTTCCGCATCGGGATCAGGCTCTCCGAGCCGCCGATCCCCCAGTCCAAAGGGAGTCCTTGGCTCCTCTGCTCTTGCAGCTGACGATGACGAGGTAGTCCCTCCACCGGGTCGACGCGTCGCGCCTGGTGCAGTTGGTCAGAGCTGGGGTAACAACACCAGCCCTCGGACAGCTGTTGGGGACAATCGGGCCCCTTGGGGTGCGCCTGCTCCCCCAGGATTCGGATCCCCTCGTCCTCCGATGGCCACCTCGCTATGGGGGAACGTTAACCCCAGCCCGGAATGGCAGTCACCCGGAAACTTTTACCCTAATTCTTTCGTTAACCACGTCAAGCCTTCCCCGCCCCCTCATGCTAGTACTGGTAACTGACTCAGTGCTTGTCTCGTTAGTCTTATTCCATCTTGATACACTCCCTTTATCCTTTGCTTTATCTGCCACACCCACTGATCGTAACGAGCCTACTAACAAAGCAGAAATACATTATAAAGATTTCTGATTGGCGCGTGATCCTTAAGTTACATTGACATTATAGCAACTTACTCGACGCTGCCGGAGCGACTCTACTACGGATGAGCTTGATAACGTACAGAGGAAGTGCACTAATCGCAACCATGACTGCCACTTTCCATGCAAAACGAGTGGATATGACAAACTCAAGGTCTTCAGAGGGTAGCTGTTAGCATGGTGGGAAGAAAAACTGGTACGAACACCCACCGAAGTACTCTGGTAAGAAAGCAATGCTTATCACGTAGAAGAAAAGGGTAACGAATATGGAGATGACCATATAAATGTGCCTAGATATGACGCTGTTAGGACTATGGATCCACGGAAGGAACGATTAGCCGTACCAAGTAGTGATTTCCAATGCAACCATGATGAGCTCGTTGATGATGAGAGCCGTGAAAGATATGGCCACGATATTCAAAAATTCAGTCTCGAAAAGAACGAGGGACATTATCATGATAGCAGAGCCTAGGTGAGAATTAAGGATTGGTTCAACATTGCACGGGATGGGGCGTACCTTGGTATACGCTAATCATCAGCCACTGGAAAAAGGTCTTGTACGACAGGGCTCGACCCTTGGATCGGGCGGAGAATTAACAAACCCTTACAACATATAACAGACATGGGGCTAACCTTCGTCAGTTCCTTGTATAGTTCGGGGTATATAAGAGCGAGGTCTTCGGAAACGTCACGATCCAAAACCAGAGAAAAGACAGGCGCCATGGTATAGATGGTGGCATACCCCATCATCAACCACCCTTGATACAATGCGATCGGTGCGAAGTAGAAGATCGCAGAGAAGACGGCTTGCATCACCGAGATGATCAAACCTCGATGAATGACGAACTGAGCCAATTTGGCTGACCGACGGTAAGAGTTCCGTCCATGCCACATGAGAAGTTTCGTAAGATGGCTGAATTGCGTTACGGAGAAATCGGCGGCCAGTGAAGCTTGTTTGCCTTCTTTGCCAACAATACCGACACCTGCGTCCTAAAGGTCAGGAGTTTGAATGCCCGAAGATCTAATTATATCACTCACCAACATCAGCCGCCTGTATCATGCTAACATCGTTACCACCATCGCCGATACAGCATACACGCTTCTTGGTGTGATATCGAATGAGTCTCGCGACATCTGCCTTCTGTGTTGGAGAACATCGGCAGGCCACAACAGCTGATAATTTCGTGGTAATCTGGATAAACTCGTTCTTGTAGAGGTTGAGACAGAGCTGAAGAGCAGGTGAGATAGGTGCTTCGAAGGACTCTGGACAACAACCAACTAACCTGAAGAGACTCCCCATCAATCACCAGACAACAGTCCAATTTCGACTGCAGAAATTCAAGCTCGTCTCGGACCTGGTCTGAGGTCCTGACTGATATAGCTAGTATCAAAGTCGAGGACAAGGAAAAGAAAATAGGTCCTCACGTTTAGCCACTTCATGGATATATTGATTACGGGCGACCAATTTCGTCGAAATCGCGATACATCTAGCCGTTTCAATCTTGTCGCCTGTGAGCATCCATATCTTGATCCCAGCATTACGCAAAAGCTCCAATGTAGACTTGACCTCGTCTTGCAGTTTGTCCTCCACGCCTGTCAAGCCCAGGAGCTCGAGATCTCGCTCCAAGTATTCAGCAACGACCATCGCCATGGCTTCGTTACGCCCCTCTAGCCTGATACTAGCCTCATGATGCCGTTGCTTGAAAGCGGCGTACTGCTGAGGACTGATCCGCTTCCGTGCCATAACAAGCGTACGCAGTCCTTCGCGAGCCATGTTGCCAGTTTCCTCTTCAAGCCAATCATTCCGCTGAACAATCTTAGCCATCACAACATCCGCGCCCTTCTGCAAGAACAGGATCTCGCCCGTTTGAGTTTCCCGAACAACGATGCCCATGCGTTTGGATTCCGAGGTAAATGGAAAGATATCGAGCACGTCGTAAGACAGACGCATTCCCGAGGGTGCTTGGAGCTCCATGCGGGTGCGATCGCGGAATACAAGGGTTAACCCTACGGATTCAGTCCATTTCACAATGGCAACTTCGTCAGGAGATGATGCTTGGTAGGTGATAGTCCCGTCGTCATTGGAGACTGGAGTGACCTGTGATATTTACCTGAGCACCCGAATGGGCTTTGGCTGGAGGAAATACATACATTGTGGCAAAGAGCCAAGCTGAGAACAACGTCGCGGAGCCTTGACGACAGGTCCCGGCGCCCTCTTGTGGCGAGTTGTGCCCCTGTAGCGATTGACCCGTGCTTGGCATGGCCTTGAATCGAGAGTCAGAGCGATGACCACAAACATACACTTTAGCTACCCACTTTGATCTGCGCCGAAAGCCGTCGCGAGCTGGTGCGCAACCTCATCCATCGAGTCAAACCCGTACGACATCGTGCCCATGTGCAGCTTCTTCATCTCCATTTCTTGTCACATTACAGGCGGTCACTCACAGTCCCACAGAATAAAGGGAGGTTTGCACACACCATTCTGTGTCAGAGTACCAGTCTTGTCGCTCAGAAGATATTCTATACGTCCCAGCTCCTCCGGTAGCGTGCTCGTCCTAACGATCGTGTTCGGAATTTCGCTGTCGTTCATGATCTGGTGAGCATATACCGTTTTACCCATGTCCAGATTGACGCGTAAACTGAGAAGATCGTCAAGCACCGAAAAGGTTTCAGCAACGAGGACGCACCTGATAGGTATGATCGACGAGAAAAGAATAAGGAAACGGAGTACATATAGATACCACAGTCCGCGAAACCCATTCAATGCAACCAAAACTAACGAAAGCGCAAAAGTCACTGCACATAGAATCTACTAGGATGTGAGACAATACTTGATGTAGATTAGATGTTGCCCGTTGCACGTACCTTCGCAAGTCTATTTATCTCAAGGTCCAAAAGGCCGACCTTGGTCTCTGGATGACTAGTATTCATCACGGCTCTGGTCTCAGAGCCCGTATATATAACAAATCCAATGGCTGATCCAGCAGCAAGGACAGTGTTGGACCATAGTACATTTTCAGCCGTCAGGGGTTCGACGGTTGGTACAGGTACCATAGGGACGTCGTTGATGACGTCCATAGACGACCGTGGTGGCGAATTGACGGTGAAGGTTCCGACGAAAGTATGTATGTCCTTGATTGGCGCATCCGCTGATATAGTACACTATTCAGAATCGCGCCCAGGTACGTCAGGATGGGACCCACCATAAATCTCCGCATCCAAAGTCAAAAGGCTTGTGTCCGAAGCAAGTTTCTGCGACGCAGGGACAGCGACGCGGAGCTTCCAGTCCGTTTCTCCGTCTAATTGGTCGGTGCGAATAAAACATGTACCAGAGCTTTCTGATGTCCTGAGCAGGACCATGTCTGCTGGTACCCGCTGGTTCTTCTCCAGAAGTACCAAATCACCAACTCGTAGTGACGACGAAGGAACGGATCGCGTATGGGGCCCTGTATCGACTGCTTCCAAATTGGGTGAAGGAATATGCTCTGGGGGTACAAAGGTGAGGTACTTTTGCGAATTAGCCTCGCGGTCTCTGAGATTTCGTTTGTAGTCGTCGTATGCCTCCTTGCCCATTGTGACACACAGCACAAAGGCAAGGGGCGCGATATATGTCAGTATGAATCCTGGGTCCAGTATTTGGTAAAGGGTATGACCAAAGAACACAACCAGTACGCACCAATCTTAAGGGCAGGGACAAACTGCGATAAAGCAACCAGGAGGAAGTACAAGTTAAAGAAGAACTTGAACTGTTCATAGATAACTATGGGCAGGAAAGTGAAGACATTGTATTTCTGGTTCCGAACAATGTTGGGTGGAAATCGAGTCTGTAGTTTCTCTGGAGAACTACTTAGATATGGCTCCGTAAACTAAGGAAAGCACACACCTCCAGGACGGAAAGGTATAGTCCTCGACTTGTCTTGATGCGAAGACCGCGTTCTACTCAGCGTGGATGAACGCTATACACGGTGAGTGTTACGACGTAGACAGGTACAATAGCGGACATACTCGTGAAGGTGCTACTGGACGTTGAACAGGTCCACGAACGTCTTCCTCGTCTTCTCTGTCAGACAAACCATCTGGTTCCCTGTGACCAAGCAGAGTGGCCTCCTCGTCCGAGTCGTCCGTATATCGTTCTCTCTGTTTTCCCTTCCCCTTCGTAGACACACCGTTCCGACGTGTTGAGGCCGCGGCCGCAGCAACTTTTCCACTCGAGTGCATGCCGGTGCTGTTATCCACGTCTGGACCGTCGTCGCCGTCGTTTATAGGTACGTAGCCCGTTCTCGACTTGCTAATTCGTCCAATAGAGTGGAGTGGGATATCAGACATAGACGTCTTCGGAACAGTTCGAGCCAGTCCACGTCGAGAAACTGACGCCAAGTGCTGCCTGAATACTGTTGGCTTGTAGTTCTGCGTGAGGTAAAAGAATCTCCAAGAAAGTAGCAGTAGACAAGGGGACAGTATAACTATAAGTTGAAATCAACAGTGAGCCCTGAGCCGGCCGCGTCCTGCACCTGTGCGCCAACCCGGATTTAGCACCGACGTACTGACTGCGGTTAATCGCCACATGCTCATTGCTCAAGTAATTGAATTACTCCTTCGAGTGTAAAGATTTTTATCATGGATGAGCGTAAACTAAGCACAAAATCTATCGACTGTCTCAAAGCCCAACTTCATCGGGGTAGGGGAGATCCTGAATGCTACCGACCGCAACGAACGTAGGTTTCGCCTTCGTGATAGAGACAGCCTAGGAAGAATGCAGATGATGAGTTGATCAATGGGTGCCAGAGAGGAGATGGATTACTTTTGAGAAAGCGGCCTCGTTAACGTTGTCAAGAGATGCGAGAGTTGCATCAATAGACACCTCGGCGTTTGCAAAAATCTGGGAAACAGACGAATGAGCAAATTTGTGGGATCACATACAAACCCCGGTGTCGCTTACGTTGGAGCTCAATGCATTGAGAATACCATCCCGTGCGTCCAGTGCGCTGGCAGCGGTAAACTTGGCTTTCGCAACTGCCTTTTTCAGCTCCTCGCCTTTGACGCTACTCGCCTCCTTGAGAGCCTTGGTAGCAACCTTGGCAGCTTCCTTAACACCTTGGGCAGTGGGACCCTGAATCAGGAGACCAAAGAGGGTCGCGTCCGAGTATGGCAGCAGGACGGTCTGTACGGACGTGCCCAGTGGGAGACCGGCCGAAATTGGCGACAGGCCTTGCGACCACTTGACGGAAGCCTGGGGTGCGAGGTGAGCAGCGAGGACAGCGAGGGCGGGGTCAGTGGGTCCGACAGCACCAAAGCCGATAAATACGGTCTCGGGTCCACTATGCGACTCCAGACGGGTCTCGCCTCCGAAGTATAAAGATGGTGAGGTGGAGGACGAGGTGCCCGACGAGGACGCGGACGCGAGGGACTTCTCGACGAGTTTTGACAGCGTAGCCTGGTCGATGCCGGTACCCAAGACGGCAATGTTGCCTTTGTTGAACGCGGTAGCGGCATAGGACTTGACGTCCTCGAGAGTGACGGCGCTATGTGGGGACGCGAAGAGTGACGACCCGAGGCCAGAGCGGAAAGCAAGGGTATGAGCGAGCTCCAGAGCGCGTACGGAGGGGTCTAAGGATGCAGCCGTGCTCTCGGCTTCGATAACTGGCAGCACATATTCGCTGTACTCGTGGCGGAAGTATTTGCCAGAGGTGAGGAATGATGATATGAGGTCGACGAAGAAAGGCCTGCAAATGACCTCTATGAGATACGGTAGCGCGGTCCAGAAAAAATAGACCCACTCATCACCACGCAAGAACTCGGAACTCAAAGCGAGATATTCTCGTGACAGGCTCGCGGATAAAACACCGCCATATAGTTCGCTTTCTCGGACGGTGGCCAGCGCCGACCGTTTCGCAGTGCTCTAAAATTTTTGTTAGCACCAAAAAAAATACACTCTCCTGGGTCCCTAAGGATTCACCTTGAACGCAAAGTTTTTCAGCGCATGAGCAACACCTGGCTTGGGCTCGTATCTGCTGCCGGCTTTAACGAGGAAGGTGACCGCCGAGGTTGGCTGGCCATTATCCACCGCCGCGACCTTCACGCCAGCGGAGTCGACGACAGTAGCGAAGTTGCGCGCGAGACGCGAAGCGGTCGACGCTCTAGCTGCAAGCATTTGAGAGGGACTCGAGTCTATGGAGATGTAGCCGTAGCAAAGGACGTGTTATGGTCCGCAATGGGTCGGAGTTGGCTCTGGCGGTATATCCCGTGTTTATCCGACTTTGACTTACTTATGTCCGCACCACAGGAGGAAACTCAAGTGGTTCACAAAAATTGAGGAACATTTTTTATAAATTAAACGTTACAGCTACGACGGCTATGGATTGTATGCACACGATGAGCGAGAAAAGCAATACGAAAAACAATGCTGACAAGAGAGCAAGCGGACAGCAACCAAGAAAGCAAGATACCAAGAAAGCACAGCACAGCGTTTAGATCTTCCTCGCCCAGACGGTGCGGTATAGCCCAATCATGCCCGGCACGTTGTACAGGTCATGGACATAATCCCGGACGACTTCATCGAATTCCCTCTCATCGATGGCATCGTCGCTTCGTAACATGGGTCTCAGGCTGTCAGCGAAGCGCTCCATCACCTGCCTGTATTCCACCCCTACCCTCTTGGAGTGAGGGGCGCTTTCCCAGTCACCGATAGGGATGGTGTACTCCCTGATGATGGGCGCCGTGAACTGGCCCGAGTCTTGGAGCCATCGCGGGATCCGAGTCGAAATCTGCTCCAGACCGCGACGCGCAAGCATGTTGTTTATGACCTCGAAGAAGCGCTGCGCCCCGGGCGCGTCTACGGCTGGGTCAAGGGGAAAACTAGAATCGAACATTGGCTGACGGGCTACCTCGCCAGAAAAGAAGAGACCGCCGGGTTTTAGGACTCTAGCAACTTCTTCCAACATGTCGGGATAGTTCGTGATCTATCAATAAAGTTATCGATAAAAATACGGCATGACGCGTAAACAATAGACCTACCGCCAATGACACGCTACGCGCATGCACGAAGTCTATAGTGTTGTCACGATACCGCAATGGTTGCATCACATCAGCCATCTCGAAATGGACGTTGGGACGCGGAATCCTTGTCGCGATCGGCACTTAGTAAGGTGTTAAAATTGAAGATCGGCAATTAGCGAGCACCCATGCACATACCAATATCGACTCCATAGAACTTGACGTGGGGAAAAGAACTTGCCATATCCATTGGCCTGAAATTAACAGAGGTAAGCGTCACCATTTCGTGGGTCATGTGCCATCAACCGATCACCTACCATCTGCCTGTGCCCGTACAGAGGTCAAGCACGCGTTTAGCAGGGCCCGGTGCTGGGGCGAGGACTTCGGGGACTGGACCAACGTAGTGGGACCGGATCAGGTCGCGCAGTATCTTGTGTTGGTCGTTGAGTCGCTGTCGGAATTTATGTCAGCGAACCCGGATGGACGCACGACTCCGACTGGTACATGACAAACCTGTTGTTCCGCAGCGTCCACTGGCAATGGATATGGCAAGTCACCATGAGAATGGAAGAGCCGGCCCTCGCTTTCCCGGAAGTAGGTGGGATAGTCGTCGGGTCCGAGTTCGGTGAGAATAGAGGATGTGTCCGAAGACCCGTCCCCGTCGTCAGAGCCATCGTGGTCGAACTCGAGCGGATGCACGGGCACGCCATTCAATGCATCCGAACGTTGCTCTCTATCGGGAGGAGCATTGCGGCGGTTACTGAATTCAATCGCCATGGCTAAACTGTACCCAGCAAACGCGACCTCGTTGAAGAGGACGGGCGCGGTCTGCTTGATGGGATGATAGTTGTTGGCAAGACACCGAAATTGGACCCCGCTGCACCTCCTGAGCTTTTATACTTGAACTCAGCGAAACTAGAAGCTGGGCACGAGGTCCAAACAAACGGCCCTTTTGAATGTGCACTTCAGATGGGAAAGATCCACAACAACGTGTCGGTAAATGAGATGTCCAGGGCAAGATTGAACGGCGGTGGAGGCAAGTGGATGGGATGAAACGAGGAATATTTGACTCAGCCAAAGAGGCTAACCGGGTGAGGGAAATTGCTGATGCGGCGGGTGTGGGCAAGGATATTGCTTTGAGAAAAAGAGATACAATGGAGTCAGGACGTCCATCGATGGGCGAGGGCGATAAACCTTTTGATCAGGAACAATATTTGGAGACATAAGACCCATGATTCCAGGTCAAAATGGTGGCAAGAAAGCCGACGCAAGTTACGTGATGTATCGCCTCTTGAAAGAACCACGCCATGCAGGGTATCGAGATTTTTGATGTGCAAGTCCTTTTTCTGGCACAAGGGAGCCCACCTAGAAACTGCCATTGATCCATCGGTCATTGGCTCAATAACTGATCGTCTCTTAATAGACGTATCCTAACTGGATGATCATGCTCAATTGCTTGCCTGTAAGCTTGTAAGCCTCTTTTTTGGTAGGTTCGTCGCGCGGCACCGCTAACCACCCTATCACAGCTGTGAATTTTCTCCCAGGTACAAATATACTGGCGCCTACCGGGGCAAGTCACTTCCCGTTTAGAGCTTTCTGGGGCCCGGTGCTTGCTTGCCATCGGACGTTAGCGCGCCTGCAAAAACCGCAGTCGGCTACGTCGGTCAGTATCTTTTTTCCGCTCTGAAGACGATTCACCGATATTTTTGTTCGAAGACTCTCCGATACGCTGGCGCAGATAACCGGCTGCAGAACTGCAATACGTGGGACGAAAAACCGTGCCGAACGGAGCCCATCTGGAGCTTATAATTGCTGTCCTGTGGTAGCGCCTTGATCGTTTCCATCGCGTTGGTGGCACATAAACGTGTTTGGAAAAGGCGCCAATAATTGGTTTGGTTTCGTCTAAGTCTGATCCGGTTTGAGTCTGACTTGTTTTTACTTCCGCAGAGTCACAATCTGGAGGCGCGTCGCGTTTCTGACATATCACGTGCTCGTACATGTGTGACCTGTCCCCTATAAGAACAAACCCACAACCACGCCTCCACGCGTATCGCGCCTGTATTCCACAAACCCCCATCCCCTTCCCTTTTGCTCGACCATGGACGATTTTTTTGCTGAGCAGGAAAAGCGGATGAATCTTCCAGACGAGGACATGGACGAATATATCCGTCAGCGCTTGGAATTCCAGAGGAAAAGGTACGACAGGAAGGTACTTTGTTTTAATTTATCTCCAACATGATCCATGTGTCAGGAGAACCCTGAGCTGGGCCAACGAAGATGCCCCTGGAATCGATAACAGTAGCCAGACGCAAGATCACCGCGCAGAACCACCACGCGAAACTGCCCCCTTCACGCGCACTTCCGAGTTATCTCGCACAGTTGCCAAAGAAGTCACAGCTCCATCACCTCCAGACTCGTCACATGAGTCTTCTGGAAAGCAAGCTCACTTGTTGTCTACATCAATCAAATTGCCATCTGATACTCTATGCCACAGTCTCAAGCGTAAATCTGTTGAGGTTACGGCACTCGACAAGAGACGCAAACAGGAAGATCCTGATGGAAAGTTTGCGATAGATACCGTTTCCCCCGCTATGCCCTCGCGTAATGAAAGTGCCGAAATACCTCACGAGTGTGTTCCATCACCTATGATTCTCATTGATCATTATCTGAAGTCGCACAAAAATGGAACAAGAAACAGGGCTCTGATTGATGGTGTTCGTGGAAAGAGGGCGTCAACAACGATCCCAAGATCGAAGTCAAAAACAGATCTATCCCGTACATTTACCGGAGAGATGCGACCAGCGAACACGAAAGGTGGACAATGCTCCGACGTCCGAGTCGCATCCGAGATGCACAACAGAAGTGTCGCTACCCCGAATGAGGGTAGAATGCCATCGCGATATTTAAATGACAGTCCGTTAGTCGGTCATGCCTCTCGAATTGACCCAAGCAAACCTAGAAACAGGGCTTGTTCTTCAAACAGCCTAGTTAATGCCGTGGTGGACACGCCCCTAGCGCGGCCCGTTGCATCAGCGACAATGCCACCTACAGCATGGCAGAGCTTATCCAAATCTTCAAATCAATCAATCGCGGCCGATCAAAGCATGAAGGTCAAGACTGTCAACACCATCACAGCGGAAGGGTCTTCCACCTTCACAATTGCATACAGTCCCGGTGCCAATGCGTCTTCGTCCAGGAGGGGTATAATAGGTGATACTCCAGAACCGTCCGCCGTCGACGGAGGTAATACAAGACGCCATGCTCCCTCTTTTCTTGGACACCCAGCCACGATTTTCCCGGATCAGTCTAGGTTTATCCCTCAGGCGACTTCAACACAACTGCCACTCCAGGAATACTCCCCTCTGCGAGAACCTTCTGATGCGGCGGATCCTATGGTTGTTGAGTCGACCGAACCACGAGGTGCTACATACGCTCAGAATGTTGCCAAGGGCGCCCCTGCGAATGTCAGCACAATAACCTCTCCTGGAAATACCCCGTCGCATGCACACAAGCGAATGTCGTCTTCGGATATCGATATTGCTTTTCCCTCGAGTTCTCCCGCAGCGGAAAGTTCCAAAGGGAACAAAGCCGCGACTAACAACAGGACCAAGGCGTCTGTCAGCAAACCCAAAATCGGAAAGAAATCCAAGGAGAAGCCTCCGCTAATGACGCCGCTAGAGTACGCCCAAAAATTGCAGGCCCAATTTGAGCCTGATCGACCCCGTAAGACCAACTACCTTGAGGGCAAGCGCATCTTCTACGTTGGCGGTGACATGCAGTTTGCCAGTCCGAAGACGAGAGGACGTATGGATTATGTGGGTGTCCTTGTCCTCCCATTGCAAATCCCATCTCGCTTGTTAAATTAGATCCTTTCCGTGCGGCCGTTATTTCGTCACTGATTGTCGTTCTTCGGGCCCGTCCCCACCCCTTTGGTTCTTGCGTACCTTAATCATTGCCGTTCATTGTCGCCTTGCAAACGGGATTGCTCCATTGGTTACAATTTTGTTACGGCAGTCAGCCTGACATCGGCGCTGACGCTACATGTGCTTATTTTTGCCCTGCTATCTTACCAGATTGTCAAGCACGGCGGGACTCTGGTTCCGTCATACGACCCCTCAGCCGTCACCCACATCGTAACAGACGCAAACAGTCGACCAACCCTCCGTGCTCTTGGCCTGAAGTCGCTCACAGCGATACCTGTCCATATCCCAACGGTCACCTGGAGCTGGGTCATCTCCGGGTTAGGACGTACTGGACGCAAGTCTGGAGAACTCAAGGGCAAGGATAAAGCTAACCATGACGTAGACGGAACTGGGATGGATTTCGAATTCCTGCACGCCGCTTTTCATGAACGGATAGATGCCGGAACGACCTGGCAGAAGCTTGTTGGAAAACGGGATGGTGAGGGGGACAGCGGCGACTTCAGTCGTATCTCGTGCGTCATGATTACTTCCTACCCCAACCACGCCCCCACCGATCCTTTGACCTGTGTCACACGCAGCGACTTTACACAAGACACAAAAATCAAGAACGCTGCAAGTTCGACCGTACTCTTTAAAGTCCTCCCCCCAGCTCCCTTGAACCTGACTTCACCTTCCGAGAAGCCCGGGCTAGGCGTAACGGACAATAGTGCCAAGCCGCCTTCTGAGGCGTCAGGTAAGGAAGCGGACCCGTTGGCTGATTTCTATGCCATGGCAAAGGCCGAGCGTGATGCTGCGGTGCGTGACCCTGTGCTACCCTTGTCCTCATGCTCAGCTTTACGACAGTGGGGTCAAGACCAAGAAGACTCTGATGACGGGGATGGATCTGATGGGGACATAGAGGGCAAGAGAGGACCCATCCCTAGAAGGGTGAGCCCCTCCGTCTAAACCCCCCAAAGCGCTGACCATGATCAACATGCAAAGGGCTTTATCTGTGACAAGAAGGAACCTCAGCAGCACGTGTGCGCCAATCAAGATATTATCGACAAGGTCGCCTCGCTTAGGATACAAGTTGCAGTTGTTCTGTATATTGACCGCACTTCTGTAGCTCGAAGAGCTCATGGAGCTTCACAAGGCAAAGCCTTCCGATGATGACCGATGGAGAGTATTCAGTTATAGCAAATGTAAGTCGCTAGAGAACAAAAAATATGGCGTATTGATATTGTGCTAGGTATAAGAGCCCTTCGCAGCTACCCAAAAAGAATCAAGTCATTCAGTCAGGCCCGAGCAATAAAGGGTGTTGGCGAGAAGACGGCACTCAAGGTATGGGCGAACATATCAGCCCCCTTGTCGTAAATCACCTCATCAAGTGTGGTAGATCATGGAAATCATTGAGACGGGGGGTCTACGCCGCATCGCATATGCGAAGACTGATGACGTGGAAGTCATTAATGTATTCCAAGGAGTATACGGTGTTGGTAAGTCCTACCTGATCTTCATTCCACCACCCAAAAATGACCACCTTACTTTCTCTAATCAATGAAGGTCGACAGACGGCGTTCATGTGGTATGCCAGTGGCTGTCGGACGCTTGACGATGTCAAGGCTCGTAAAGGCGGAATCAAGCTTTCTACTGTTCAAGAAATTGGTGTTCGGTTCTATGATGGTTGGTGGCACCTAGTCTCATCAGAGCACAGAAGTCGCGCGATTGACAAAGCACGGTGATCAGACATCAATTCTAGGATGTCACGGAGTGAAGCAGAAAAGATATTCAACATGATAAAGCCCATAGGTCCCTTGAGCAGCTTATACTTGGCTTTAGCTTACTGACAGCCTGCATAGCCCTCGACTTCGACGCGCACCTATTCGTTGAGATCATGGGTAGTTTCAGGAGGTGTTTTATCTCCCTTTTTTGCTCTTTGGCCACCAGTTTACACAGATTCCTGTGTAGGGGAAAACCTGACTGTGGAGATATAGACATCTTAATTACCCGTCGTCCCTTCGATGGAAAAACGCATGCAGGTTAGTCATCATCTATTTTTACGACTCTAAGTCTCGACTCACCTAGTTCCATTAGGGGTTCTCCCCGAAATCCTGGCAGCTTTACACTCTGCGAAAATTCTGACGGAGGACCTTTCGCTACCGGAAGATTTCTCTGCCCTCGAGCTTTCTTATCGCGGGCTTTGCAGACTACCCGAGCCTAATTCCAAACGGCGGAGAATAGATATCCTTTGCGTGCCTTGGGAAAGCAGGGGAGCTGCGTTATTGTATTACACGGTATGTTCCCCATCCGCGACCTGGAACAAGTGAGCTAACACTGCATATGGCGGACCAGGGTGATGATATCGTAAGCGACTTGTTTCATCAATCGAGCCCCCCTATTCTTATTTCGCACCTTAGTTTAATCGTGCGATGAGAATGAAAGCAAATGTCCTCGGGTATTCGCTCAACCAACGTGGCTTGTATGGCGGGGTTGTGCGTGACCCCCGTGATCGTCGCGTGAAGGTTAGCGAAGGTGAGTGCTGGAAATCCTTCCACACCTGGTATGGATTTGTCACCACTAACCGCGCTAGGAAATATCGTGGCATCCGAAACGGAAGAAGAGATCTTCAAAATTTTAGGTGAGGATGTCTTTAATCTATCCCCTTACCATGCTCACATTTCCCTGATATCCATAGGTGTGCCATGGCAGGAGCCTCGTGAGCGTGTCAGAGGATGATATAAAGGTTCAGGACGTTATGGTTGGTCTCCAGAGGGTAGTAAATTATAGTAAATTATGTCGCCGCCAACTTGTGTTTTATTTCCCAGTTATGTCCATTTGTGCCATACCCGCGTCCGCTTGAGGCACAAGGTAAGATTAGCTATCGAATAAGTAGCTCGGGACATAAGGCCCAAGTTCATACATATACATACCCCAGTTGATCTTCACCGGTCGGGGACTATATGTCGCTTCCATCCAGGTCTACCATCGCATCAGCTTTCGATTCACCGATGTCAGATCCCCGATCCGGGTTGTCGAAGTTGGGATTTATCCCATCATCCCCTCCCTCTTCGGTGGTGTCTAAGGCGTACGAGGGCACTGACACTCCCGAGCGAATCTTCGCGCCGGGGCGCGGCGCAAGGTTGATGTTCTTTCTCGAGGATTGAACCGCTGCTAAAGCTTGTAACTGGGCTCAAAGCGTAAGCATACTTCCCCTCAACGACTCTCCGATATAACAAACACACCTTTCGCTGCATGACAGCATCGTCTGCTCGCTTTTGACCCGTCTTCGCGGCAGGATCGAAGCCAAGGTTCTTGATTATTTGTGCAGAGTAAGCCATTTTCGTAGGGGCGGCTGCGCTGGAGCTTGCTGGCTCCTGACTGGAAATGTCCTCGTTATCCGGCCTGTTGTGGGTCTTTGACTTTCCCTTGCCAATTCGCTTGCTCTTGTCCGTCGAAGCTCGGGATAGCTCTTCCATCTTCGTGGCCACCTCCCTCGCCTTCACGACTGCCCTCATTCCTTCCTTGTCCCTGTCTAAAAGCGACTTCAGTTCCCGATCCGCATCTTTCCCTGACTTGCGGGCCGCTTTCGCCTGTCCTTCACGACCCATCGTCTCTGCTACTGAGGTGGTTGACTTGCCCACTATATGCCCCGATACGATGTAAGTCGCATTTCCGGATGGATCCGAGTCGGTTGGTTTCAAGCCCCATTGACGAGCGGGGTCGTACTCCGGTTTTCGCTTCCGTGTAGAAGAAGACGACATTCCTGATGTACTGCGAAAAGTTGAGGAGTACGTCAGGGCGGAAGTGGGCCGGCAGGATGGAAGGAACCTACCCAATTGAAAATTCGGCGCGACCTGCCCTTTGTCTCTGCACGGCGCTCTGTAAATGCCACTCGCATACGTCACTCTCACGCTTGTCGCACCAGCTTCCGCAGGGCTTGCCATCCCGTTTCACAGCTTTACACATCCCAAGGTCCTTCGCTCGTCCGATAATTTCGATGGACCCGGCAGCTTCAGGAGTGACAGCGAGGATGTTGTTAGTCGGATGAGGGTTGTCATTTGATCGCTAATGATAAAATTAAGAGTCGCCTAGTTCTCACAGGAAATCATCGAGACAAACCTGAAAAGGTTTTAAAACTTTGGGATTGAGCAGTGCAATAACATCGCCCTCCTTTAACTTAGACATGGCTTCGAAAGCACCCCTGCTTCCTCCCTTGTAGATCTTCTTCACTGTCCCGTCATCCTCTTTGACACGATCGAAACCGTCGGACTCAAAAAGCAGCAGAGACAAGAATGCGTCTCCTCTAATAGCTGCTTTCCCTCCAGTTGCTGATGAAGAGGTGCGGGCACCAAAGTCGATGAGCTTCATGTTTACGTACTTTTTACCGGAGGGCCGGCGCGTTTCACCGACAGGTTTTCCTTTCTGGCGACTGCCCTCTGCCTTCTGGACGGGGTAGCTCCCGCTCGTCGTGGGTTCTTCGTCCGATGCACAACCGTCATCCCCAGGTGCCAAATCCACAGGGGCACGACTGTACCTTACTGGACCTCGCTCAGCGACCACTGCAATGGTGATCCAGTCGCCGTCTACAGGTACGTCATACCCCTGTTTGCTAGGTAACAGGCGAATGCTGGAGTATAGGCGTGACGGTGATATATAGTACCGTCCGCGGATATGTTCTTGAAGATCATCATGCGAGAGTGTTCGAGACCTACCACCACCGCTGGCTGAGTGTTCCGTACATGAAAGGCAGCATAGATTACTACGTACAGAAGACGTATGCCTGAATTTGGTTCGAGGCGTTCGAAGAGGGGATCATCTAATGGGGGCTTATGATCCGCTGGACCAATCGGCATCTCCTCTATGATGGCTAAGCGGTCGTCGCGCTGCGGGACATTGTATGAGGTACTAGTTGACGAGGAAGGTTCAGCCGCGGAGGGAGCTTTTGGTTTGGCTTTGTCTGCGAGTGTGAGTGATCGAGTTGATAGATCCACAGATGCATGGTGGCCTGCTCGAGTACTCGACTCAGCAAGCTTGCTTAGCACATTTGATGGAGCCGGTTTCGGGGGTGGGGCGTGAGCAGTGGGCGGTGCGCTTGCACTGTGGGCTAACTGGCGCTTCGTGCCAGAGCCACAGAATGCGATACCTAAGCTATGTGAATCGTGTCTTGTACCACTGTGTTCTACCTTTCTCTTCTTTTCTACGATCAGCGCTCGCTTGGCTGTTCACTGCAGTTATAATTAAAGGCTTACTCGGAGATGGTGTAGCAGGAGCTAAGAGAGTAGGTTCCACACGCGCCCTCTTTGGTGACTCGAGCAGAGCATCTTCCGGAAGTGCTGAGAGCTGTGCTTGCAGGAGTTTAATTTGCTTCCGAATTTCGAGCTGTTTCTGCTTCTCCTCTTCGGCCCTGTGAGAGGACGAGTCCATAGTATCTTTGGCTGCAAGCGGCGTTGATGTCAGGCGCAAAACAATTGGACGCGGCTCACTGTGGAACAACTGATCGTCACTGGCACAAGCGGAAGGCGCGTTGTGGACGCGTTGTTTTATTATTTGGTGCATATATTACATAATATTTGACCCAAATCTCCATGAATATACTTATCGGGTAACTGCCTTTCCCACACGACACCACTTCAAACTCAGAGACAAAGGTGGGGGGAAACGAGATTAACTGCCAGGGTCCTCCCGAGGCGATTCTGCCTACAGACCACTTCTCGGGCGAGTACGTGAAAAAATTAGGGAGGAAACGGTGTTTCCACGTTTGCTTGACGACAATCGCCAATATCAATTGCCTGTGTAGTGTGCTCGGATCCACCACCGGATTTCCGCTGAGCACCATTCTCGGAATGTACCGTGATTCATCCCGCTCTCGGTGCCTGCAGTGGCAGGCTTTTAATACGGGCAGCGTTAAAGCTGTGCCACACCACATACGTTGCTTGTCCTTCTCTCTTCATCTGCCACCGCTGTATTGCTACACACCACCTCACACAAATATTTCTCATGAGTAGCACTAATTCTCCTACGATAGACTTGCAGAAAATCTCTGTTGATATAGCGCGACGGCTTTCATCCTTACGATGCTTTCTGTCCGCCGTAGAAGACCTTCTCAACTGTAACACACTGACTTCCGCTGAATTCAGGCGGCACGGTAGAAAGGTTTGTTGCTTTTATATGTCTTCGGAATGGCGTGGAACCTTCTCTGATCGCGTTGGCAGATTATTGCTTTGGCAGAGGTTTGTTTCGACCTTTGTTCCTCTCTCTTGCTCTCAATAACTGACACAAATTATGGGAAGATTGCCCGTGCAACACTCACTCGAGCCGGCCTAAAGCTGCACCTATTTACTTCGTGCTCACCGTCATTTTTACCCTTCAAATCTGCCTATTTCAAACTTTTACTTGTACTACGATGCCACCGCAATGATTTTGTCCCGGAACTTCGAGGTAAAGAGAAGATATTATGTGCTATAGTGGACGAATCTTACCTCTACTACAGCTCGAACGGGAAGACTGATCCTCCCGTTGTCGACTCGTCTGGTTATCCGGTGCAAAAACGATCCCTATACACAGCTAGGCATTGATGAATCACTCATTAGCGCCAGCGCTGAGGCAGTTCGGCCATCCGGAAAGTGCCCGGCTGGGCCTTCAGGATCGGTGACGAGTTCTACGCCAGCTCGGCAGTTTAATCCCTCGACTTTGGTGATGCCGCGTACGTGTTTAAAGATGCATCGGCCAGTGGACTGCCTTAACCCTTGATCATAGCTCCGGATGCCTTCCCCACGAAGTCTCAGCAACGGGAAGACAGAGGTCGTCCCAATCATCGCAGGAAGTCTCTGTACAGTATTACCCTTACCCGAAGTCGTCCGGTGCATCGGCAACACCCCGTCCGGGACCAGCAGCCTGTTCCAGAACAACGCGACGGCGGTGCCAACAGCACGCTGGTGCGGTCATTTTCACGCACCTCGCGTCGACATTTTGGTATTTTTTGTACTGGGAAACAGTTACCGCATATACGCAATCGAGTAATATAGATGTGGTCCCGTCCAGTGCTTCAACCTATGTTGTACTATGGCTTCCGATTCTTTGCGTTGATATCCTCAAACTGAGCTGATGGAGGGATACATACTATAGTCGTCCGACATTTGTACTTTTATCCGCGTGGATACAACCTTGCATTAGGATACTCTCATGTATACGAGGTATTCCCTCTCGTGCACCCGTTGCAGTTTGGTTTCTCATTGCTAAATACTAATCGGTGAACATTCCTTCTCCCTTGGCGGGCGAACTGCTCTGTTCATAGGCCTGTGCACCCCTACTCTGGCCTGCGCGGAGTGTTGAAACTTCATCCCTCCAATCACTCAGTTTTTGTAGGAGGGCGCCCTCCTTCCTGGAGCCGCCTACCGCAGCACTTTCGCTCTCAATGAGGTCTATGACGTCTCCTATTGAGTGCTCGAGCTTCTCCAGTGCTCCCTCGAGCAGGTAGGGATTTCCCAGTAGTGAGGACGATCCATCCTGGTTTCCGGAACCCGGTACGGTTGCGGAAGGGGCAGCTTCGAGGAGAATTAACGGTGCTAGGTGAGCATGCAATCATGCAAGATATACCTTTTGGGTCTGACTTCGGATACACCTACAACAGGCCGTTAGGATAAATCACAGGAACTAAATAAAATGGAGGTGACTACCTGGCCGGGGTTCTCCCTCGAAGGAGAGGGGGGAATGCCCTGCCCGCCTTGTCCTGGAAATTTAGCGTCTGAAACCCGGATCAGTGCATGAAACAGGCCGGTGATGCAGCTCGAGGAACAAAGACGGGACCACGAGCAGCTCACCTTCTCCCATTATACTGTTGAGGTATGAAATGATTCTTTCGTTGAATATGTATTGGCCGGGGGTGCGAACCGCTATATGCACTTCTGCATGTGACGTATTCAGTTTGGGCTTGTAATTAGCACCACCACTGAACAAATAATATGGGTTTTTTTGTCCTGCGGCGAGAGCGCTGCGACCAGGAACTATCAGCGGGTATGAGCTGAGTAAGGGCTGTAACGAGGCATGGGAGGCGAAGATGGGCAGGGCGTTGTGGGGAATGGACGCTGTAGTTGTCGACCCCAGACCTGGCATCCACAGAATAATCCATTTGTGGTGGATGTATATCAAGATATATTACGTAATAAACTTGAATATATTATGAACACCCCCAAATGTAAAGGGGGTTTGGACTCCGATCAAGATTTCTGATTTGCCTTCGAGTCAAGACCCAAGACGCCTCACATTTGACTTGTGCTTGCGCTTCGTGCTTTACGATCTCACATCCAAGAAAACATCAGGAATCTTCCCAACAAAGCCGATCCAGAAATGTCAGGCGAAGAAACACAGAAGATTCACGACGAATCCGAATCTGAAGAGGAAGAGGATGAGGTAGTGGAAGATGTTCCAAAAGTCGAGATCGATCCTTCGAAACTATCCCCTCTGTCACCCGAAGTCATATCTAAGCAGGTGCGCGCCCAGTGAGCATGCCAACGAAATAACGCTGATGTCGAAGGACGTAGGCCACGATCAATCTTGGTATGCGCCGATGGCGTTGCATACGCAGGAGTCTTGGCTGACCACCTCGATTACAGGCACAATCGGCCACGTTGCTCACGGAAAATCAACTGTAGTGAAAGCGATCTCCGGTGTGATGACCGTTCGATTTAAGAACGAGTTGGTTCGAAACATCACCATTAAACTTGGGTATGCAAATGCAAAAGTATGTTGAGATACATCGAGTTGTGGATCATGATTTACATGGCTACCAGATTTACAAATGCGAGAATGAAGCTTGTCCACGACCCGGGTGTTATCGCTCCTATCGTTCAGACAAGGAGGACAATCCGCCTTGCGAGCGACCAGGATGTGGACACCGAATGAAGCTTATACGCCATGTATCCTTCGTCGATTGCCCTGGTCACGACATTCTCATGGCAACTATGTTAAACGGTGCTGCTGTTATGGACGCTGCGCTTCTCCTCGTCGCCGGAAACGAAACTTGCCCTCAACCTCAGACGTCAGAACATTTGGCCGCCGTCGAGATCATGAAGTTGGAGAACATCATCATCTTGCAGAATAAGGTCGACCTTATCAAAGAAGCACAGGCGCTTGAGCACCAAAAAAGTATCGCCGCTTTCGTCAAAGGTGTTTTGAGCCCTCTTGCCCTGTCTTCAATTCCTTACACAACACTCTAGGCACGGTCGCGGAGTCATCGCCGATTGTCCCCATATCAGCTCAGCTCAAATATAACATTGATGCTGTGAACGAGTACATCGTCAAACGTATCCCGATCCCAGTGCGAGACTTCACCTCCGATCCTCGGCTCATCGTCATTCGATCTTTCGACGTCAACAAACCAGGAGCTGAAGTCGATGATCTGAAAGGGGGAGTGGCTGGAGGTTCTATCCTCACGGGGGTCCTTCGCCTGGGACAGGAAGTGGAGATCCGGCCAGGCATTGTGACGAAAGACAGCGCAGGACGGAACCGTTGCAAACCTATTTTCAGCCGAATTGTGTCCCTTCACGCAGAGAGCAACCACCTACAATTCGCTGTCCCCGGCGGTCTTATCGGCGTGGGTACGAAAATCGACCCCACCCTTTGCAGAGCCGATCGACTTGTAGGACAGGTACTGGGTGCTGTCGGCAAGCTACCTAAGGTCTACACAGGTAAGCTTGTCCGTGATTCTACTTTGGCGAGAGTATTGACAACAGTACAGAGCTTGAGATCAGCTTATTCTTGCTCCGTCGTCTCCTTGGCGTCCGCACAGAAGACAAGAAACAGACGAAGGTATCGAAATTGGCGAAGAACGAGCTTCTGCTTATCAACATCGGATCGACATCGACGGGCGGTCGTGTCCTGAGTGTGAAAGCCGATCTTGCCAAAATCCAACTGACGTCGCCGGCATGCACTGAGGTCGGTGAGAAGGTCGCATTGTCGAGACGTATCGAGAAACATTGGCGGCTTGTCGGTGAGTCTGAGATAAACATTCCCGCTGAGTCTGTCAAACTGATCCTCTCTACAGGGTGGGGAAGTGTACAGCGTGGCACTGTGTTAGAACTTGATTAGATGGCCTTGGTATTCCATCCTTGTTGCTGTGTTGGACATATTTGTAGCGTCCCCAATATATCCCTTGCAAAGTCTTCTCTGGCTTGGATTCCGTTCACGATATATATCAAAACAAGCCTGTTATGAAAGGTGCCGTACGGTAAACCAAAGGAGAGCAGTTGCAACCTATCCATGTACCTGCGCATGTTGACGAAAAAATGAAGAGTGCAATGATAGATCACGATGCTGGTGCCGGGTTAATGAGATCCAGTTCCCTGATATCTACTCCCTCAAACGATCTGTTCTTGACTCGCCGACTTTCAAG
Source organism: Leucogyrophana mollusca (assembly GCA_021014945.1). Taxonomy (NCBI): domain Eukaryota; kingdom Fungi; phylum Basidiomycota; class Agaricomycetes; order Boletales; genus Leucogyrophana; species Leucogyrophana mollusca. Next base: position 29,274 of record MU266370.1, on the reverse strand, counting down.
TTCCCGTTTCGTAAGCCACAGGTGGAGGAGGTGGAGGCAGTCCTTGGCCTGCGGAAAGAGTCGGTAAACGTATATCAGAGAGGAACATGCAACAGGACACCAACCACTGTGAAAATCCCGAGACCGAGTGAGTTCCTCCACCTGCGAGTGAATGTCAACAAAATTGCTGCAAGGATGGAAACACTACTTGCTGACCAGACTGGGTCGCATTCAGCCCAAGCATATGTTCCTCTCCACATCACACTTAGACCCATGACACCCGCGACTCCGATCTGCTTGGCAGTGCTCATGGCCCGCCATGCTTTCTCATCGTACATGGGGAACAGTGCTGGGGGCACCAAACCACTTGGCAGAGGCGGTCGTATAGCTAATAGTCGGCGCAGAACCCACGAGTGCTTCGACATGCGAAAGAGCAGAGATCCCATGAAGCTTGATATGCGCGGGATGATTAGCGCCCCTCCAATAAGACGCCCTAACGAAGTTCCGGAGACGCGGATGGTGTTCTCTGCAGCGACAGCAGCGTCATCTGGCAGGCCCTCAGCTTCAGCATTATCTGCTGCATCCCCGGGTTGTGCATCGGCTTGCCCAGCTTGTACACGTCCAGGTCGGTCTGCTGCTGGATCTTCGAGGTTAGCACCGATCCGGATACGGAAAGGCCCGTCATCGTTAAGAGCGAGAACCACCCGCTGTACGGGCGCGTTGGCCTGTTCAGGCTGTGTATTGAGGACCCAGCGACTAAACTTGGTAAGCAATACTTTGTAAGCTCCGCGAACGACAGGGTAAATAAAGAGGCCCAGGAAGAGTGGTGGGGGCGGCCAGCTAGGGAGCATGGGGTACGAACTCCTCTTCAAGACGTCCGCAGAGCTTTTCCAGAGCTCCAGGATGATGCGATCGCGGGAATGAACAGGAGAAGAAGTCGGCCATGCGAGGAGGACAGGGACGATGGGTGTCACGCCGATATCCAACGGGAGTCGGGAAATGATAAGAGCTAGAGGAATCAAGGGCAAGTTGATAAAACTATGCCACGGCCAATTGCTTGGGTCTTCCGTCAAGAGAAGATTAAACATCCTGACAGGAGCAGTGTATCAGTTGGAACATATTTAAATGCAGTAAGAAACACTCACTCCTCGCCCAAGAACTCCTTCAAAGCATAAGCCCCGTACGCAGTGCTTATGATGTACATGCCTTTGAGTAACCTTTCAGCTTAGTCTTCCCGTGCAGTCGTGCTCGACTTACCCGTTCCTAGCGATACTACCACCACAGTTAAGCTGGCTATGGTAACTACCTTTCCCATCGTAGAGAGACCTCTGTTTGCGGCATCCATTAACCGGAGCAGCAGAGGGTTCTTGCTCTCCAGCTCATACGCAGTTCCACACTGAGGGCACTTCAATGCATTGGCTGCACGCGATCTGTTTTGCTGCGAGGTCTGTATCCAATGGAGCAAGCATGCTTCGTGCGCAACAAGAGTGCAGTTGCAAGGATGTGTCCATGCCTTTGGAGGAACTTCCGGTGCTGTGGGGGAGTATTCAGAACTGGGACACGTAGATCATGCCGAAGCACATACCATCATACCGTTCTTCCTCGCGACATATATAACAAAGCTTGACCTGACAAAACCGTTAACTGGGCTGGCGTGGGTCATCATTCGAATTTCTGCTTTACCTTCAGGTCATCGATGGTTGGAATATTGCGCTGCGCGACTTGCGCCATTAACAATGATGAAGGTCTAGAGGAGAGCTTATAAAGATATTTATAGGCCGCTTGCGCCAACGCTTTACGAACATCTTTCGGGAGGGCACGTGGAAACAGGTAAGTCATCAATCACATTAAAATATAGCAAGGACTCGAATAGCTCAGCTACAGTATCGGCGAAGAAAAAGTACTACGGGTGAACAAACCCATGTCACAGGAATTTTTGTGCCAAACTCAAAATCATCTCAAAGCCCCCTTTAGTGATCATAGGGCGGAGTCTGGGGCTGAACCCTGTCACGGTCGTCATCCTTTTTGATGTCCTCCATGGGAGGAGTTCGGGCTCTGTCATCTCTCCTCCTGGGAGGTGAGGCACTTCTCCTCCTCTCGGGAGTCCTGCTTCGCCTCCTCCTGTCCCTTTCAGGTTCCCTGTCGCGTTCGTCTCTTTCAACGCGGCGACGCGGGCTTCGAGAACGCTCGCGGTCACGGGAAGAACGATGAGGGGGAGAAGTGCGCCTCTCGTAACGCCACACAGAGGAAGGAGGGTTCTTAGCCCACTGCACAAGCGATTAACGCCGGCGCTGTAGATAGCCTATCAGACAATTGCCACATACCTGAATGCTCAATCTTGAACCTTCAAAGTATTTTCCATGCCTGCGAAGAATGTCCAGTATCTGTACATTCCGGTCGACGGTGACGCAAACTCACATATCATAGTACGCGTCCTCAGCGTCACGTTGACTGCGGAATTCGACAAAAGCATAGCTACGAGACGAGGGCGAGGTTCGTTGAGCGTTCGTAGTTCTCGAAATGTTACTCGAATCCAAGGATATTGCGGCAATCGCTAGCGATGATGTACTCGCGAGTAGAGGACCGAATCGACGAAAAAGCTCGCGTTCGCAGAATGTAGGCAGGTTTGCCTTGGAAGACATCGAAATCGTCCCTCGAGTCGATTCGACTGCGTGGTGGTAAAATAACAGGCGAAGACAGTACTTACGGATTGGAACTGGCATGGGGATTTCGGGGAGCAGGAACGTCGCAGCGCACCAAGGGGCCGAAACTGAGTATGCAAAAATTTAGCTATACCACCGTATAGTGAATGCTATACTCACCGTTCAAACTCATAAGCTAGATCACGGGCCCTGGTTGAGGGATGGAAACCGCTGACGAATAGAATGCGAGGCATTTTCAACGTTGTTGTGGTTCAGCTGGAGGTGTGATGAACGACGGAGGGAGAAGGGGAAAATGTGCGGAGCATGAAAGTGGACACACGTTGTGTGGCCTTGTTTGGATTGCGGCTCTCGGCCTGGCGCCAGAGCAGGCGCAAGGCTTCATCGTTTCCCGCATCGAAGAGGCCCAGAAAGTGGCCGTGGAGGGCATTATCAGAGCCAGGTAGGTCCGTTAAGCTTGGATATTATCCCTGCTGATATATTGTCCTAGATGCCGCTTTCATATGCACAACCTCGTTTTTCGTTTTGGCCTCAAGAGTCTTCATAAACCATGCGTTCCTCGTCTCTCATCATCCTTGCCAATCCGGAGGGCATTGTCTTCGCTTACTGCTGTACACCTTGACAAGAAGATTGCGGCTTACACGAGAAATGCCTTTGGCATAACCAAGGATCCAATATGGAACTTGATGCTTCATTTGAGACGCGAGACCAGCGACTCAAAAACACGCGAAGCCCTCCTGAAATGCGACGTGTCTTTCATTGATTATATTCAGTGGAAAAATGTCGTTTTTGCACCGGATCTTGATCATGCTATGTTGATTGTGGATGACACACCCCACCTTCGGACACAAACCACAGGCACCAGTATCTTGGATGCCCTTGACACTGAACCAGAGGGGCCCCAGTTTCCCCCTTGGGTTGCACTTGCTTTGGCATCTCACAAAGTTCGGTCGCCCGCTCAAGCACAACATGTATTGCTGAACCTGCTATTCACACATCTTCGCACTCTGCCTTCCCAGCATCGACCATCTTTCCTCATCATCGCTACCCATTCCTTCGCTCACTTCGGTGTCCTGAAGCCAATGCGTCGCGTGGTTTACGAGTTCTTGACTCGGACCGTCAAATACCCATCATTTCACTTCAACGCGCTCCTCCAAGCACTGTCAGCATTTACGCGAACGGAGGAGGCCGCGGATCTAGCCGTGTCCGTCTTAGAAGCCATGAGCGCTCGTGATATCCCACTCTGGATGGATACGTATCGGTCTCTCATGACAGACCGGTTCATCACACTCCAGTTGACGAAGTACCTCCGCGCTCGGATGATTCATGAAGGGGTGGTCCCAGAAGCAAGGCACCTAGAGGACTATCTCCGAATATTCTCCAATCACGGAGCTATTCATGAATCAGAAGAATATCTGCGTGCCATCCGTGATTACTGCTTAGAGCGGGGCCTCACCCCTCCGCACGGACCCGAACTCCGTACAGCAGGTTATGGGAACGAGGATTCGGGCAGCTCCGTTCACCCCGCAAACACACTCTACCTGGGCTCATTTCGCAAAGATCGAGCTTCCGCATTCCACTATCTTCACCGCCTTCTGGTCCTCGAGCAATATAAGAATGCCGTGGCACACAAACCTAGAGAATCACACAATCCGTTTCAGTCACGAACCACCACCACATTTTGGAGCGGAAGGAAACAGGAGGTCGACATATATGACTGGACTACAGCGCTGGTCTCCGCTGCAAACGACAAAAAGACTTCCGCTGAAGCCCTTGTGGAGATATTCAATCGCGCGCGGGTGAAGACTAAACGTTTTCGACCGACGATCGTTACCTATACCGTCCTACTACGTGGGCTCCTTTTCCGTCAGAGCTACGAAGAGGCTTTGAAGATCTGGAATCAGCTTCTTGACAGCGGTCTCCCATTAGATCGCAAAGCACTGACGATCGGCGTCCAGATTCTCACGCGGGCTGGGCGTGGACAGGAAGCGTTCTACCTGCTGAGCTCTTTTGCTAAGCTACAGCGCGAAGCCGTCGATGACAGCTACTCTGTGGCAGAGTTAAAGCCGCCACCAATCTGGATCAACACTATTGTTGTGAACGAGTTTATGGTCTCCCTTCTTCGCGTCCGTCGGCCAGACGTCGTCTTCAGGATCTGGGACAACCTGGAGATGCTGTATGGCGTACTTCCAAACGACGCGACGCTCCACATCCTCCTCAAGAGCGCTATCCTCGCCGCGAAGATGGACAACGAGTCTGTCAGAAGCACATTCCAACACTTGACACTCAACACTCCTTTCCGGAAACCACAGGCAGAGCCCGAGGGCCGCGAAGAAGTGGAATCTGCCATCATGAACATGTTGGAGACAGCAAAGCCATCGTCCGCGGTGGGGATCTGGCGGAATAGCTCGGCGAAGGCTGTCGGGCGGCAGATATTCCGCGACATGATATTTGGCAATTGGTCACGACTTCGCAATGTCAAAGTGCCTGTGACTGTGGTGCGGTCTACGGGCACTGAGGCCGCGCCGTTGTACCCGCTAGCGGAGCTAGCGCGAAGCGTCGCGATCCCTTTCTCTGCACGCAAGGGGCGCGAGGTTGAGATAGAGGGAGAAAAGGACGTAGAGTCCGCGGATGGACTCCTTGACGAAGAGCACCAAAGTCCCAACACGTATCTCTCCATCGTGCCGACCGACCTGTCCTTCTCAGCATATATCCAGCTCCTCGGCCTCTCCTCGTTAGCTGCAGAGATACCTCTTGCCTTGGCGTGGATGCGCCGTCTCAACATACAACCCTCACGTAAAACTCTTTCGATAGCTCTCGTATTCTGGGCGGAAGTCAGCTTGCGCGGACCGCTTTTCGAAGAGTGGGCGGAGAAGAGGCAGAGGAGCGAGTATGGGAGGTTGATGCAATGGATTGAGGGTTGGGTGGGCAAAGAGGAGACGCCTACAGACTGGGATATACAACGGGCGCTGAGGGCTGTTGCGAAGATGAGAGATAGCTCGTTTGGGCAGCGGTGATCGCGATTCACCGGTAACCGTCTGGCTTTGTATCGCTCCGTAGGTCGTCCTGACTTCGGACTGTGGGGGTAAGTTACACCACAGACTATATTCCCTCCCAATCAGTACAGTACTGTGAATCCAATCTAATACCTGTAGATACGATAGTACGACAAAGCGATTACACTGGGACAACTTCCACCTCGGGCCGACCATGAAACGGGTGCCTCCAACCACATCTCCACTTATTCATATCATAGACTCTTCCTTGGGCAGTAGATGCATTACCACCGATGTGATCCATAACTAGCTTAGATGTGATGACGAGGCTGCTGCCATCGGGATTGTGTGGACATAGAGGGTCCACACCAAGCAAACAGTCCTGGATGATGATGTCTGCAGGACGGCGATGAAGCGCGAGTAGTGGAGATTGTATGTCTGCGTGAGCACGCATCATAAAGCTGAGCAGTGGCAGCAGGGAATGGTGCACAATCAGGCCGCTGCGATAAATGTGGTCAGTGCGAGTCCATGTATTATTTCAGCTATAGTGAGCACCTGCCGCCTGTCCCCACAAAACCTCCCAGCCTCTTGAGCACTGTCGCAGAAGATCGGCCCTTCTCCAGCTCGTTCATAACTCCAAGGACACCTCTCCAGCCCCAGTTTCCACAGACGGGGAAGTCGTCTTCGACCAGCATCACCCACTCAGCTGGCCCAGGACGCTTTTCCGATGCCCATCGGAAAGCTTCCGCAACGTGCAGATGTTGTCCGGTGTAAGCATCAGGATGTCTATCTTCGTCAGCGTAGAACTGGACTTCTGTTTTCGCGAAATAATCCTTGGCGTGAGCGAAAGAGGCGTGTGGTGATGCGTGCGTGAAGACCGAAAGGGCAACGCTCTTGTCTGCCACGTAGGGCAGGTAGGAAGAGATGGTCCTCGAGAGGAGGGACTCCGAGGACGCGACGTCACTGGGGCGTGGATATGATAGAATTAATACCTCCAGCGGTGGCGCCGAGCTACTCGGCGAAGAAGGCATAGTCAGGAGTGGTGGTCGGAAAATGATGCTGCATAGCAGACCTGAGGCCCCCAGTACGAAGAACGAGGCCAGAGCATTTTGGAATATTGTACGGGGCCGTCGTGGGGGATCCTGGCCATCCAGGGCCATAGGGTGATATGTTTTGTTGCGTAAGAGCTGGGAGCACAGAATGCGGCCCATGGTGATCGCGACGGCCACTAGGATAGCGATGGTATACGTCCATGGTGCACTATCAATCCAGCATGAAACAGCCCAGAAGCAGACTATCGCCATAGTTTCTACACTTTCTAGAGAATATCTGTGAACGCGAGAAGCGATGACCTCTGCCCAAGGTCGAGCTCCATAAAGCAGAAGGTAGGATGAAAGTGCGGGGCCAATACCAGAGGTTGTCTCATACAATGCCCAGTGACTGAACAGTCGCGGGTAGGCCCAACCCACGCTCCGAGAGAGCAGGAACCCCGATAGTGTTCTGGAAATCGCGATACCGAACCACAAAGCATAGCCTTGTAGGATGCATACCTGCGGAAGACGTGTCACGACGAATGCATGGAAAATTCGCAACAGCTGCGCAGAATCATTCGGTGGTGATGCCCAAGGTGCGAGTATAAGGGGAATTATATCTTTGGAATAGATGATTTGACGAGGAGTGAATTGTGGAAGGCGCCAAGCTGGGTAAAGTCCACCCGCCAATAACGGGAGTACCAGGCTGATTGCTACTACAGCATTTAGAAGTGGAACTCCATGTAGTATCGAGCCTCGCTGGCTCATTCTGACATGCCAATGGGGCACGGGGATTCGAGACGAGACCGAAGGAGGTGATTGTGCAGGCTATGGTTGGGCTATGGTTACAAAAGTTCAGGCTCGGAATAAGCGCCTGCCGCTACCTCTCCAATCGAATACTGACGCCGCACTCAAATTTGGACTGCCAGGTTCTAACACCTAGGTACAAAGAATTATATGATCGAAATTCCGGGGAGCCGGAGTGGCCGGTACCCTGTTCCAACTCGGGGTTCTTTCGGGTGCCAAGCTCGAGAATCTCTCAAATCCGAGCACGGATCAATTACATACACCCCGAAGGACCTTGACCACCCCTCCGAAAAAAAAAAGAAAAGGTTGTCCGGGAGCATTAAAATGGTATATAAGACACTGGTATCACAACGCGCGTCCGAGCCCATTTCCTGATAATCTCGTTCGGTCGTGCAGCTGCAGTCAGCTGCAGTACAGGGTATACTACACTGTTAAGTATTGATAAGCATATATTGCTGATGTAGCTACAGTAGGAATTTGTTTCGAGAGCCTACATCACCACGTCCTACAGCAGGGACCTTTGTTATCATCATGAAGAGCTGACTCACTATACTAGAACACTCAGACCAATGTGTCAATGCACAGTATCAGTCATGATGGGGTGGTGTTTATTTTTATTCATGCCGCTACACACATACGTCATGGCTGCACCATTGAAGTACACCACGAAATGTCTACCAAGCATTGCACACGCGCACCTACGCTTGCGTGAGCACCGCAGTCCATGAGCTCGTTTCGCGCATCCAACAGTCCACCATCGCAGTGCATACGTCACATCTGAAGCGGCTGTCTGTGGGAGCGTGCCAATCGAGGACCACCAACTGCGCTCCCAAGAGAAGAGGTGGAAGGACTCACTATCGGCCATTCCCCAACACACGCTGTTCGTCCGAAAATCCCTCCCGCTGTAATAACCTGCCCGCTTGCTCCAGGGGGTGGCCGCTCCAGACTCCAGTTATTGCCGAGGATACTACCGCGAGTATGGGTGTAGCACAAGTAATAAGGGTGTATGGATACTATGGAATGTGGGTTGCTATGGAGAGTACCTGCCGACAGCTGCCACGCATGACGAGGGACTTGAAGGAGATTGTGAACGCTGGGATGAGTCTCAGTATCATTGAGTGCCTTGTCGAGCGTCCGGCGGACTTTAAATACAAAATTAAAAGTTAATATGGTGGTGCGGCTTTGTGCGGAAGTATCTGGGGTCTCTGTACGAGATTCTTACCACACCGTGCTGGTACCTAGAGTTCCGTAATGTAGGGTCAGTTTTAAAAGCCCCGAGTTGGAACAGGTAACACATCACCGGGGGAGCCGTGCCATGTACACCCGGAACTTCTTCTCCCAACATAAAACAGAATTCAGGTTCGCTGCCTGAGTGTGCTTCGTTCAAGGTTCCTAACAGCGCTTTTAATTATGAACTGCCTAAACCCGACAGCCCACTGGAGTATACTTAAATGTAGACCTCAAGTCCTGTATCCTCATGGGAAACACACGGTGGTGGACGCGGCCGAACAACCCACAATTTCGGACGAGGGGCGTGGCTTGCATGGGGCTGGCGAGGCCCTTGTGTTGAAGAAGCGTTAATTTGCCACACTGTGACTAGCCTACGTTAGGCGCATATCGTAAGGTTTACCAACCTTCCCCGCGACCGGGTTGATGGGCCGTTTCCAAAGATATGCTTATGAGAATGGCAAGCGATGCTGAAATTTCAGCACGGAACAAACGTGCAAATCTCAATCTCAATCTCGCAGCTTTCGGATTTGTGGCTTATGTATCAGAAGGCACTCGGAAAATGGTAGAGGTGCAATCATCTTGCATTGGCCGATCGATCAAGTTTCGAGCACTGGATGGCCCACAGGAATGCAGCCTCTTCTTTCCGAGATAAGCACTGGGTAGCGGGCGAGGTTTCCCTCACAGACGACTTTGCATATGTTCCAGAATAGTTGATTGCGCGCTGGCACGAGGTGATGGAAGACTTTCAAATTACCCTGAATGACATACACCCGGTCGGTTCGCTACAGTCAGCCCAGTGTTCTCATGCTCGAAGTCCTGTATAAAGCTAATACTAAACTTTGAAGATGTAGCCCCCACTTGCTCCATGAGCACGGCAAATCAAGGAGGTGCCCTTAGTGACCTCCCTCCGCTTCCGGAGGCGTCCGCCGACGAGGTGCGAGATCAAGACTGTAAATGCGGGTCAAAAGAAGGCTCGAGGAACCTCGTCATTTGCATCGACGGCACGTCCAACAAGTTCGGAAAAAAGGTTTCATGATGTCCTTTGACTATTTTCTATATGATATATGCTGACCGATATTAAAAGAACACGAACATCATTGAGCTGTACAGCCAGGTATGCAAGACTGATGAACAACTCACTTACTACAACAGTGGTGTTGGTACCTCTGCGAAACCCACCGGCTCCTGGCGCAATTTGACGACCGTCGGGCGGTGGGTGACTGACACGATTGACCTCGCCATTGCTTGGTGAGTCTCCTTGATGTTATTCTCTGGTCATCGTTTTGATCCCTACCCTCGCAGGAACATGGAGAAAATTATAATGAAGGCCTATCGCTGGCTTTCCGATGTATACAAAGATGGAGATAAGATTTACCTCTTTGGTATGCTTTCCCGGGACCGCCAATAGTGAGCATTCTGACACAATCCCAGGCTTTTCCAGGGGAGCCTACTTAGTTCGAGCGCTCGCAGGAATGATTCACGAGGTGAGGGTGACATTTTTGACGTTCGCACTTTGTTTGACTGTTATATAAACTAGGTCGGCCTAATCTTACCGGGCAACAAAGAGCAGATTCCTTTGTGGGTCCGACTACCTTTGTGCTGTGTAGCATTTTGATTTGACTCTACCTTTTTCAGTGCGTTCGAAATGTACTCCGCTATCGGGAACGCTCCACCTCTTAGCCCCGAGACGCAGAATCCTCCGAGTCCCACGGCTGGCCATCCCCCATCCAACTCCGATCTCAAACCCCCTACCGCTCGTGAACTCGCGTCGGTTTTCAAGTCCACGTTTTCGAGAAAACATGTGCGAGTTCACTTCATTGGAGTATGGTGTGTCTCTAAACTCGCAGAGCTTCGACATCAATTTCGATTTAATCACTACGCAGGGATACTGTCTCTTCCGTCGGGATCATCAGGCACAGGACACTGCCGTCGACAACGACGTCAAAGGAACATTTTTGTTACTTTCGACATGCACTGGCTTTGGATGAACGACGCGTCAAGTTCCAGCCAGATTATATCTTTGGAACAAAGGCGGATCAGTCGACCGATGGAGATGTCAAAGAGGTCTGGTTTGCGGGAAGTCACTCGGACGTGTGAGCGTTCCTGCATCTTTTTCAGCTTGACCCCATGCTAAGATGCCACATTGTTGTCAATAGTGGAGGAGGAAACAGATACAACCATAAACTGGAATCTGGCGATATCCCGTTGCTTTGGATGAGAAATGAAGCAAATATCGCCGGCCTTCAGCTGGTACCAAAAGAGACCACTTGGAAGCTTACGGATTTGGAGAAAAAGACAATTGAATCCCTGACACCGTGGTGGTGGTTGCTTGAAATAGCGCCTTTCGAACGGCGCATGTATGCCAATGATCCCGAGAAAGGTCTCCCGTGGTGGAAGCGTTATATGTGCGTATATTGATAAATTCATCTTTGCTGTAAGAATGCTCACCAGTTTGTTGCTTGCAGTCCTCACGGGGGCGGATCCCGACAGATTCTCCCCGGTCAAAAGATCCATGCGTCGGTGCTCTTCAAGAACAACTACAAGCCCAAGGCGCATTTTGACGGAGACTGGCCAGAAATGATGTACTGGAATGAGGAGTCCAGTCACCGACGTCTCGCGCAACTCGACTCACAGTGGGAGAAAGATTTGTTTGACGACGGAGCTGCGAAAACTCTTCTACAAGGTCTTAAAGCGAAAGATAATCTCGATTTTGCCGACCGTTTGGCGTTCATGGCCGGATTTGGTACGTTGCTTCCTCAATTCGACCATCGACGATGGTGATATGACAATTCTCAGACGAGGGGAGAGAAGCTATTCAGCAAGTGGAAGGCTGGGAGTCGACGTTAAAAATGCGTATCGGAAACTCAGGAGCGTATGTGCGCCTCAGTGCCGCTGTAGCTTATTGTGAAGTTGGTTCGTTGAAACCCGAAACATTCCTCTGCGCTATTTTACTAATCACGACTACAGCGGGTCCGGACGCAGTGGAATATTTGCTAGACAAGATCGATTTCATCTCTGGAATGTTACGGAGCAATAATGAGGAGGAGCAAAGTCGTGCTTGCATTTCGCTTCCGACATTCTCAAAACAGGATACTCTCAGAACGAAGATCTTGACCGATGAGACGCTCAAGCTGGTCGTGGACCTCTGTCAAGACAAGAAAAACAACAATATCAGGGTTCAGCTCAATAGCGCGCAGGCACTATCACTGATTGTTCAACATGGCAAGTCCCGACCCATGTTGTGGTGATCTCACGCTGACACTTCCGGTATTGCGTAGAGAGTATACCGTCCAGAATTGTTCACATCAATGGTGCCGTGTCGGACATCAGCTTGCGATTAAACGCATGCAAGCGTGAGTCCTATTTCGCCGCCTATGCACCCCTCGAACTTGATGTCGACAATCCCAGACGACCCTCTGGCCGTGGCTGTACTGAGGGTTCTGGCTGCTCTAGCCCGCGAAGGTGAGGAAGACTCAACTTTCCCAGCATGGTTAACACCTAGTCTTGCAGATGATGCTCTGGCTCCTCTTCGCAACCTCAACCTCCTTCCTTCGCTCACCAGGCTAGTGAGACACTTCGACTTCTATGTGACACCGGCTGCTCTAAATGCATTGCTCGTGCTCTGTGAGGACGGTAAGTCACTGACCCTCGAGTCTTAGCTTACTATACTAACCTGAGGGCACTGTGAAGGTGGTATGCGCCAACAGGTTGTGAGATCCCCAGTTCTTGGGGTGTTAGTGGAGATGTCGGTACATCGCTCCGCCGATATCAAGAAGATGGGTAGCGATGCCCTTGACCGCCTTCGACAACATGGTAGGGCCGGTTTTCTCTGTGCGAAATGACATGCTGAGAGCTCCATAGGGGACATTCGGGAAGCAATGGTTGAGGTGGAGCAGCATCACTTGAAATCACTGCGACGATGGCGGAAATGATGTACTCTACTTCTGCTACTTGGTTTTCTGATGTTACATGGATATGTGAAACGTGGTGTGTCGGGATGTTGGTCTTCGATCACCTTTGCGAGCGATCCAGCCGATTGCGAGGTGATGAGATTCTAAATACGAATACCTTTCATGCTCGCGAGAGCTTAGGTACCTATACAAGTCCGACGTAGCTGCTAAGCTGAGTGTTTGGGAATCCCCTCAGGACACAGAAGGAAAGCATTTTACATGAGCAATGTGGGCGCTGTGTCGGGCGGGTCTGTGGCAGTCTTTCTGTGGCTCCGCCAAAATCGGCTTGCGAGTCACGGTCCAGTTGAGCCTCCGGGTAATTTTCTGCCTCTAAGTACTTACTGGCCACGCTGACCTCGGGCTGAACTTGGACGTCGACTCGGACTCAGCAACATACGGGTGAGTTAACTACTGTTCCCCATCCTTTCTGATTGCTGACAATCCATGTAGCGACCCTGCAATCTGATTTTGGACCGCTGACCTCGGGCTAAACACAGACGTCGACTCGCACTCAGAACTACTCAGCAACGTACCCGCGGTGAGTTAGCGACCATTCCCCATCGCGTCTCCGGTTGCTCACCATTTCACGCAGCGTACGGCCATACGCTAATCAAAATTGCTTGGGTATCCAAGCAATCTTCTTCTACACAGTGTTGTATTGAACAAGCGGTTTCGCGATTCAGCAACACTCATTCCTCAAGTTCGATCGTCCTGTCCCCGGTGCTCAATGTCGGTGGCAACTCATCACCGACGCGCTTTGACGATGACTGATCAAACTTCGGTTTAACTAGATTGTCAACTTCGAACTGGGGATCGTGTTCCCTCTGTATGACGAGAAGGACATAGAACGAGTATCATGATTTAAGCGGCCCCCTAGGAAGTACGTCACGGGGCAGGATAGACCCTGGGTAGGTTTATCCACATGCTTTACACGGAATAGTGATGTCAATGCCTTTCCTTGCAGATCCAGGAAGAGTCCGAGCTTCTGAATGGGCAGTAGGTTGAGTGTTTGGTTTAGAATGGATACCACTCGCACAATGCTATTCAGAGCCGTTTCTATGTAGATACCCCTTCAAGTTCAGGCCCGCTCGTTGAGCGTCTGTAAGACCTGGGAAAGTGTCACTGCATTAGCTTGGGCGCTAGACACAATTATATCGATTGTGCCATATCTTTACTGGGCGGGCAGTCGTTGACTTGACAGATCGCCGCTATCGCTGGGCAGTGATAAGCCAGGCCACGCTCAGAGTACGTCTTACTCGCTGCCGTCTGGCTTGATCATTCCCGTTCTCACTACCCTTGCTTCGCGTTCGCGAAGGTTCGAGCCATCCCTTATATCGCTACAGCTGGGGTGATGCCACGCTTGTCACGCCGTGGACAGGCGCGTCTGGATAACGACGTGAATGTACCAGTGCGCTAGTAAGTGAAGCTCGTGCAGTAAACTATCTGTCGATGAGTACGTTCATCTTGTTCACTTTCGAATTCGACAGCTTCATACCAGGAAAATACTATGATGCCGAGCACAACCCAGAGGGTGTTATCAATATGGCTACCGCTGAAAACTCCCTTATGACGCCAGAGCTTTTGCAGGTGAGTCTGCGTGTGGACAACATCGCCAGACCCGCCATGATAACACACCCCGCCATAGCACATTCATTCGCACTTTCACTTGGACCCGGTTCATCTCAAATACCGTGGGTCACCCGTTTTATTTTGCGTGCTCCACGCCTGACTAAAAATGAATCGAATCGATAGGCGTATCCTTATTGTCAGGTTTCTATCCGAACACCGAACAAGCTTTGCGGACGTACATCAACGAGACCTTTCACCCGAGAGAATTGATTACTTCAGACCAGATAGTGCCTGGGCCAGGCCTAGGGGCGCTCTATGCGCAGTTCATCTGGCATACATGTGACGAGGGAGAGGGGGTGGTGATTACCACGGTCAATACCAGCTCACCATATCTCGCATTGAGTTTACTGAGCGCCGTAATCTTCAGCCATATTATGGTGAGTGTGACGCTCTGCCTCTCGGGGTTTAGGCGTTATCAAACTAATTATAATATCGTTGCCAGATTCTTCTTTCCCTCGGGATAGCGGATATCATGCGCGAGTCAAGCTCGTAGCAGCACATATCCCTCGAGACGTTGACCCGCTGTCCTTGGCTGCCATCGAATATATTTCTGCTGCCGTCGAAGCATCCAATGCCAGTGGAACACGTATCCGAGTCGTGATTTTGTGTAACCCACACAATCCCCTCGCCAGAGTATACCCAAAGGAGACCATTTTAGCGTATGCGACTCTCGCGGAAAAGGTGAGCTGAGGATGCTCTTCGGTTCGTCAGCGGCAAACTCTTACCCTTCATAGTTTGACTTGCACTTGCTGGTTGATGAAGTGTACGGAAACGAGGTCTTCCCGTCGACAGTGGTCCCCAACCCAACACCTTTCGAGTCTGTTCTGAGCATGGACGTGGGGTCCTTGACTGATTGCGACCCCTCTCGGATTCATGTTCTCGCGGGTCCCGCAAAAGATTTCGGCGTCTCGGGTCTAAAAGTTGGCGTCTTTGTCTCACAACAGAATGGTGACATGGTGAAGCTTATCCGAGCTTCCCTCGGACCAATACCCATTTCCTCCGCGTCTGACTCCATCATGGCCACCGTCCTTAATGATTCCAAGTTTCGAACATGGTTTCTGGAGGAAAACAGAATAAGACTTACGAAGGCATTCGAGCGAGTTGCGGGCTGGTGCGATTTTCACAAGATCTCGTGAGTACTCCTCACCTTGACAGTTAGAGTGCTCTGAAACGAGATGCGACCGAGTTATGAGCCTGCCTCCGCTGGGGTGTTTGTTCTCTTGGACCTTGATCCTATTTTGGAACGACTCAGTGGCAAGGGAGCATCTGACGAAGTGAAGGTGGACAACGGCGTCAGGATTATGCTCGATAATGGCGTATTCCTGGTATGTATTGTGAACAGTTGCTGCCAGCAGACCTAGAGTTAATGCTGCCTCGAAAGCGGGCCACGATAGGTGCACATGACCAAATACCGACCCGATTTCGGATGACGTTCACATTACCACCTGATACGATGCTTGTGAGTCTCAGTGGTCGATAGTTCTATTGTGCACTGATGTATACATATATGAAGCTTGCTCTCCGCCGGTTGGAGAAGGCGTTTGGGCTCCGTGAAGGGTGGTCCTCTTAACGCGCTCACGAGAAGCACGCCCCTGTAGATCCAATCTATAGGCCGTAGTGTTTTGCACTTGAGGCACATACAATATCTCCCCATTTCGACTCATTTCTTTTATCCGCGACCTCTCGAATGGTATGTCTTCATGACCAAATCACCAAAGTCTCCAGGTCGGCGGGTGGCCGTGAGCCAGTGGAGTTGTGTTGGATGAGAGTTCATCAACCCAGCCCACATTCGCGCCTTCTAACGATGTTTCGCGCTTATATTATAAAGATGTGGTCGCAAGCAGTTCGCCACCGTTGCAGCATGCGATCACGTCGTCTCAAGATATTGCCCAGGATGCAGTCATGAGGTTCATTATCAAGTACGACAAACTGATGAAGACACTGAGTCCAAAGACAGAAGCAACATTTGTACATCAACCATGGGTGAGACGACCTCGGATACAGGAGCCCCAACTGCAGCCCACCCAAGAGGTCGATTCCGCCTGTATCCTCTCCATGCACTCCGAAACTCGTGACATTGTTAGGTCAAGAGTTTAGGCAATTTCTGGTTCCTCTGATTCCTCTGCTTCTCAAAAGCATTCAACGCAACCCGAATGTCGTCTGTGGATGTTTCAGTGTGTCACCCACTTGGAGAAACCTAGCACGCACTATGTTTTCGGAGATCACGTATGGCATCCTCACCCAACTTCTTAATCTCAGTCGTACGATGATTCGATATCTCCACCAGCAACTGAAGTGCCTCGGACTCTCGCACCAACTGTCGTATTTCACCTTCACGACGGCATCAGGGGGGTGCACTGAGTATTCTAGAGTCACGGCTCACCGTCATTGCAAAGTGCGACTAGTGTGGCGAGAGCAGCTGGCATAACATGGCTATCGAAGCGCTTCACCAGTTTGACCAAAGATAGAACAAAACCAACACTGCAAAGCTCATGCGGAGCGCTAGGATCTCGGGCACCATCGGCGGGTCTTGGTGAATGGCTGGGAAGATCGTGCAGGGCGCTAGGACCTGGAACACCAGCCGCGGGTTTCGGTGAATAACTGGGAAGATCATGTGGGGCGCTAGGATCTGGAACACCACCTGCGGGTTCCGGTGAATGGTGCGCACCGGGGCAAACAAGGCGTGCGTACCCTTGGGAGCCAGAGCGGCAAGAAGTCTTAGTACGGCCACAATCACAGGGTCGTCTGGAAAGTGTCAGATTGTGAGGGAGACCAGTACCATGGAACTCACGATTGCAAGTATTTAGCTGCATGGCGAGGTCTGATACCGCACCCTTTGTGCCGGTGATTATGATACTACTTCGGCTATGGATGAAGTAACGCTGGATTCTCAGTGCGTTTGGGCATGTTTAAAACAAATGCTCACGATAGCGGCGAACAATCAAGGATAGTGCCTGGGTGCTATTGAGCTGGACCCCGCTATCATCTCCCCCACAGAGTTTTACGATACGAGAAATCGTTTTGTCAGTCAGGAGTTCTTTCCCCAAGTCCTTGTGCTCCGAGAACGTCGGGAGCGCAGCGCAGGCGCGGGCCTGCCTCTCTTCCACTTCACTGCCTAGCATCTCGCCAACGAAAGAGAGCTTTTCCCTGAGACATTCAACTGCCGCTTCCCCGGGGGCTATAAACACGGGTCAGTCTCCAATCCCACAAATGAACAGAGACGACAGACCAACTGCGCTGTAAACTATAGCAGCGCTGAGACGCAGGCGCAGGCTTTCACTGGAGATCCTGAGCTTTAAGGTCGATTCCCACCCGTTCACAGTCCTGATGGCTGTTCGGCCGTGC
Organism: Leucogyrophana mollusca; assembly: GCA_021014945.1. Classification (NCBI taxonomy): domain Eukaryota; kingdom Fungi; phylum Basidiomycota; class Agaricomycetes; order Boletales; genus Leucogyrophana; species Leucogyrophana mollusca. Next base: position 11,647 of record MU266370.1, on the reverse strand, counting down.
TCTGCGTCACCGTCAGTCCGGATTCGCTGGTTCAGACGAGGACACGCACCAAAGCAAGCCATGAATGCCAGACGATCGGCAAAGTCGAGCTCGTCCTTCTCCTTGAGATGGTCTAAAAGTGTTTTCGCAGTCGTGACGTCGAATAAATCCTTCTCCCAGATGTCGCCCAGGCCCATGAGCCGCTCGTGACTGGTGGGTTCGTTCCAGTACAACGTATCTGGCCAAGCTCCATTGATATGCGCCTTAGGCTTGTAGTTGTTTTTGAAGAGTGCAGACGCATGGATCATCTGGCCCGCGAGAACGCGCCTTGGCTGCCCCAGGTGGGGACTGGAGCCATCACGAGTTAGCGCTCTCATGAACAAAGCCGTGGTGGTACCCACATGTAACGCTTCCACCATGTAAGTTTCTCCGAATCGCCATACATATGCCGCTTGAAAGGCAGGAGTTCAAGGGCCCACCAAGCGAAAGTCAGCGATTCGGTTATCGTTTTCTCCAGGTCTGTTAGCTTCCAAGTGGTTTCCTTTGGCACTAGCTTGAGCCCAGCTACGCTCGCTTCGCTCCTCATCCAAAGCAACGGGATATCGCCAGTTTGTAGTTTAGGGTTAAATCTGTTCCCCCCACCACTGCGGTGCACGATATGAGAATATGAGCGCCATTTGAGGTGGGAGGGGCTCACATGTCCGAGTGGCTTCCGGCAAACCAGACTTCCTTCACGGACGGCTTTCCTTGACGAGGCTCGTCCTTTCTGTCCTTCCTGTCGAAGAAGTAATCAGGCTGAAACTTGACTCGTCGTTCATCCAGAGCTAGTGCATGTCGGAAGTAACAGATGTGACCACTTGACGTCGTCGTTGAAGGCAGTGTCCTGCGTCGGATAATTCCAACCGAGGATACCGTATCCCTACGCGTCCGGGTAGATAAGGACAGATAGCGAGCCCGAAAGAACCAGGGACACACCATACTCCGACAAAGTGCACTCGCACTTCTCCCCTGGAAAAAGTACGTTTGAAAACGGACGCTAGTTCGCGATGGTCGGACCGCTGGACGAGGGTGCAGGGTTAGGAGCATACAGCACAGCGACAGCGTCCACTCGCACCTTTTTATTCGAAGAAGCTGGGGATGCTTCCCCGAGTTCGCGTTGAGCGGAGGTCAGATCGAGCGTGGCGACACGTCCGAGTCCGGGGCTCGAGGTACTCCCAGTCCCAGAACCACTGCGAGAAGGCTCACGACCGTCGATGGCGGCGTACATTTCGTATGCACTAAAACGCTGAGTTAATTAACGTCGTATCTCGGGAGGTACATGGCGCACAATGCGATTTGATCGGTGTTCCCTGGTAAGATGAGGCCGACCTGATATCGGAAATAATCAGACAAGGAACAAACACTTATGTGGCCGCAGCCATAGTCACCTCGTGGATCATTCCTGCGAGAGCCCGAACCAAATAAGCACCCCTCGAAAACCCTGTGGTTACATCAGAAAAGCTATTGTAGCATTCCTAAACGCTCGCGAGGAGCCATACACACCGAAGAGGTAAATCCTGTCGCCATCTCTGTATACATCAGAGAGCCAGCGATACGCTCCCATGATGATCTTCTCCATGTTCCTGCGAAGTTGATATCAAAACGCATCCCAAAAAGAATGGTCAAGGGACTCACCAAGCAATAGCGAGATCTATCGTGTCAGTGACCCACTGCCCGGCGGAACGCAGGTTGTGCCAGGAACCGATGGGTTTCGCAGAGGTACCAACACCGCTAGTGTAGTACGTGAGCTGTTCGTCCGTCTTGCATATCTGGCTGTACAGCTCGACGATGTTCGTGTTCTTGTAACACTAGTCAGCGGGATAAATTCTACGACAGTGATGAAATGGCGCGAACCTTCTCTCCAAACTTGTTGGACGTGCCGTCGATGCAAATGACGAGGTTCCTTGAGCCCTTTTTGGGGGGGCCGCATGGGCACGAGTCCTCGGCAGATGCAGGATCCGAGGGTGGGGGGTTGGCTATAGGGGGAGGGCTCTCGCAACGTCGGCTTTGGTGATGACATGTCCGACTTTTCGATTCGTCGTCAGACTCCTCGAAAACAGAGGACGTTTCATGGGTTGGAAAATACTCCGCTTCCTCGAAAGAGGCCTCAGAAGGCCGGCGTTGGGGAACGTTTGAATTTGCAGAAAATTTGGTCGAATCCATGAGACACAGAGGGTGGTGTATGGGGATCCTTGCTGCCACCCTCCTTATATGGACTCTGGGACAAGGGGTCAGTTATCCACATAGGCTGCATGTTTTGCGCAACGATAGGTATGCATGAGTTCCGCAGATGGTACTCATGGTAATTGCAAGGCAACCACCCGGAACCGAGTAGCTGTGATCAGCACATCTGAGGAAGACTAGGAGCTCATTGGCAGATAGTGACATCAAGGGCTCATAAGCTCGTCAGGTTCGTCGTAGACTCGTAATCGTCCAATCGTGCCAGGTCCGGAGAACAGACATCAACAACTGCTAGTAAGGAGTGGCCCTGTCAAACGTGTCGCGCTGTCAGATTTGATCCCTGTTAGTCTGCCACCTACTAATGAAGAACCCGCAGTACTGTGCGCTGCGGTAATCATAGTGCTGCCGCCGGGCTGCACGATCAATAAATGTGGGTGCGGCATGTCCGAGAAGCCCTCTGCGGAGCATCTCGGTCTTCTCGGGCTGTGGTGGTGGTGTGGCGTGTAGTACATGAAATTGTGCCGTGTCATATTTCTATGACTGCGACCTTGCTGATCACCGGAGCTGCACGATCTCGCAAATGAAGTGGCATGGACATTCCCCTCAGCCTCCGGCAATCCAAATGGCTTCCGAGCAAGTGCGTCGTCCATCCAGGATCTACGTGTGCCCTGTGTGTAAAACTCCCCCTCGAGGTAGACAGTGTCAACAAGCCGTGTCAGAGTGCAAACCGCTGAATTTGAATTGCGTTCTACGATGACCAAAGCACAAGTCTGCATCTACACGACCCCCGACGCCGCAGGAAGCACCGCGTCCTCGTCCCGACCTGAACAAAGCAAAACCAAAAAAATCCCAGCACATCTCAGCACCCCACGCACACCACCAGCAAAGAAGAAAAACCCACGCACCCTCATAAAACTTCTGCAAAAACGTCCGCTGCGGCCTGCGCTCGTCCTTCAGCAAAATCCCCATAACATGGTCCGTCTGCTTCCAGCAATTCAGCGTCTCCTGCAGGTCCTGCTGGCCCTTCAGCAGCAGCACCTCCACCGCGCGCGGGTCCGTGACATAGCGGTTCTGCTCGAACTTTTGACGGATTGCGGCCCGGACGTACGCGGGGGAGACGCTCAGCGCGTACAGCGAGACGACCTCGGGCGCCTGCGTGCCGTGCGGCAGTCAGCCAATCAGCCAGCCAGTCAGTAAGTCAGTACGGCGCCACGGATACAGGTGGGGAACGGCGCACGGAGCGGCACCAGGCGCGGTAGAGGCTTATGGCGCGTTGGCGCGCCTCCTGGGGGCTGCTTGAGAGCCGGGTCACTTTTGAGAGGCGGGAGGGGATGGTGGTCATGGTGGTGGTGGGTGTGCGGAAATGGGTGCGGTCGGCTCGGGTCGTGGCCGCTTTGGGAAGCTTTGCACAGCTTTTTGGTGGTACTTGCGTCTGAGTCAAGCAATAATAGTTATCTTATCCTTATCCCCTCCGCCTTTGTCTCTCTCCTCTCCTCTCCACTCCAGCACTCCACACAACACTACATAAAGCACAGACGATGGTCCGCGGCACAGGTGAGCCCACGCCCCCCCTTTCACCCACCCATACCGCCCCACACTGACCCCGATTCGATGCTGCGCAGGCAAATTCAAGCTCAAGCGCGGTGGCGGGCGGAACTTCAGGTGAGGACGCCCCCCAAACTCGATGGCGGGCGATCGGCGCTGATCAACGGCGGGCAGCAAACATTTGGTCATAGACGAGAACGGGACGGCGGTGTCTACGGACAAGCGATGGTGCGGGGCGGCTGCGGCTGTAGCTCAGATGGCAGACCTGCGAATCTGATGATGCCCGATCTATCATCTGTGTAGGGCGCGCAAGAAGGACGGGGACGAGGACGACGAGGACGAGGACGATGAGGAAGAAGAGGAAGAGGAAGACGAGGAGGAAGAAGAGGAGGAAGAGGAGGCACCCGCCGGGGGGAGCGCGCAGCCCGAGCTCACCCGCGCCGAGCGACGCGAGCTCAAGAAGAAACAGGGCGCCAAGAAAGCCAAAGACGCCGCCGGGTCAGACGGCTCGGACGAGGACGAAGACCTCATCAACCCGAACCACGTCGAGAAGAAGCTCAAGATCTCCGATCTCGGCGCGCCGAAGGAGCTGAGCCGGCGGGAACGCGAGGCGAAGGAGAAGCAGGACGCGAAGGACCGGTATTGGAAGGTGATGCACCCATCCATTTGTCCATCTGTGACTACGTGTTTCTGTCCTTTCTCGCTTTGTGCGCCGCTGGTGGTGGATCGTTTATGCTCATGCGTGGTATTGCAGCTCCATCTAGCGGGAAAGACGGACGAAGCCAAGTCCGACCTCGCCCGCCTGCAGAAGATCCGCGCCGAGCGTGAAGCAGCGCAGGCGAAGAGGAAGGCCGAAGCCGATGGTGCGTCCTATATCTCAACACACCCCACAACGCAGCCACTCACACAACGTCTTACTCCACAGCCAAAACCGCAGAAATAGAAGCCAAGAAGAAGGCTGCCGCCGCCGGGAAGCGTGTCTGATCTCCAGACCCACGAACAGCACCACGCCCTCGGACTTTTCGTGGCGAGAGGAAGTTACATCCGACCCGAAGCAGAACTGTTGTATGTATGTAAGTAATCATAAATGATAAATGTATCCCTGGATCAGCGTGGGCTGTCTGCTCGCGATTAGAGGCGATGTTCGACTGTCCACGGTGCGATGTTGGACTGTCCGCGATGCGATGTTCGTTTGTCCGCGGTACGATCTTCGTCCATCTACGCCCACTCCCCTCGAGCCACCAGGGCGAGTGATCACCATCTCAGGGGCTTATTTCGTAGACCGCACCTCTAGGTCCTGAGTTCGACTTCCCCATACCCATACCCGTGTGGCTCTGGAGTGAGTGCATCCAAGGCCCGCTTTCGCTTTGAAAGTCTCGCCTCGAGTCCAGCATCGAGTGTTGCCCCGTAACATCGGGGTTGAAGTCACCCCATGGGCCCTCAAATCGCAGAGGTGGACGTCCACATCTGACCCCGAGCAATCGCCGCCAAAGGGCACCACGAGCCGCACAAGTACGGGGACACGGCGTCGGTATCAAGCGTCCACTCCACACCAACCCATAAGCGCGCAAGCACGATGACGATCATTAACGCCCAACCAGCCTTCCCCCGCAAAGTACAAACACAAACACATCCAAACTAACTTACTCCCCGGTCGTACTTTTACTTTTCGAACAACATGTCTCCCTTATGACTCTCCACCTCCATCCCCCCCACTACCCCCAACCCCCCACACCCCCTCACCCCCCTCTCCCACACCCCCCACGGCTCCTCCCCGCGCACGAACCGCGCCCCAACCGCGCGGAAGAACGCACACTCGAGCGCGTCGAGAGCGAGGAGCGCACACACGGCGGCGAGGTTCGCGAGCACGAAGGCGGGGGGCGCGAGGTTCGCGTAGACGACTCGCAAGGCGGGGGGCGCGGGGGTGGCTAATGGGCTTGGGGGGACCGAAGTGCCGGTCGTTCCGGTAGTATCGGTGTGGGTCGAGGTCGTGCCAGTGGCGATGGTAGTAGTGGCGGCGGCGGCAGTGGCAGTTGATACAGTGCCGGTCGCCGCGGCGGTTGGGACAACGGCAACCCCAGTCGAGCCATACACACCCCACCCATCAAGCGGGTGCACAGCCGGGACGTCGCCGAGCACCGAGGGCGGGAGGCCGAGGAGGGCGATGCGGATGCGCTGCGGGAGGGACAAACGGAGGGGCTGGGTGTTGCGTTTCCCGCCCCCGCCTCCGAACACCTCCAAAAACAGCGCCTCTTGCTCCCCTTCCCCTTCCCCTTGTCTTTCCCCCCGCCTCTCCCCTTGCCTCTCCCCTCGTCTTTCCCCTCCTCCACTTACACCCCCACCCCCACCCCCGCCCGTACCCGCACCCACACCACCGCCCCCAAGCACACACACCCCCTCCCCGCGCGCGACCGCCAGCAGCAGGCGCGGGGACGGACACGCGAGCGCGAGCCCGTAGAAGCGCGGGGCGAGTGTTAGGGTCAGCGTGCGCGGGTGTGTTTCCTTGATCCCAATTCCACCTGCACTCGTTTCCCGTATCCCAGCTCCACCTGTTTCCTTTACCCCAACCCTATCCGCCACTACCCCATCTGCACCTGCCCCCTTTACCCCAATCTCATCCACACTCCCCAACACCAGCACCTCCCCCCCGCCCTCCCTCACCACCACACACACACCCGCGCCCCGGAGGAGCGCATGCACGCGCGCACGCGCGAAGCGCTGCAGGGCGGAGGGGCGCTGGTGGATGAGCGTGTCTGCCGGTGGGTGGTGCGTGTTTGTGTTCGTGGTCGTGTTTTGTGGTGGGGTTGGACCCGTGGGCGCGTTGTCAGGTGCCAACGCATCCGTGAACGTCAACCTGGACGCACCCATACCCGACCGAACAATCCCCGGCTCAGGCCTCGCAAACACCCTCAGCCCGCGCCGGTAGTGCAGCACGCTCGCCTGGAGGAGGATGCGCGGGAGGGAGAGGAGGAGCGCGAGGGGGTGCCGGAGGAGGGCGGCGAGGAGGGGGAGGGGGGATGGGGGTGGTGTGGGGGGTGGGGGCGTGTGATTGAGGGCGGCGTTGTGATCAGCGTTGTGAGGAGGGGCAGCGTGGAAGTGAGGAGGCGGGGAAGGTGATGAGGAAGGAGAAGGCGAAGGTAATGGAGAAGGAGAGGGTGAAGGGGAGTGGGACGGGAACAAGAAGGGTGTGGAGCGGTACGGGCGGAGGAGGGCCGTCAGCTTCAGCCTCGGCGCGGGCGCGGGGGGCGTCGGCGTGGACACGTCGGAGCTTGCGGGGGGGTCGGTGTGCAGGTGGATGCGCACCATCGGGCGGGGTGCACGCGTCTCAGTCCTTACCTCAGTCCCTGTTCCTACCCCATCCCCACCCCCAACCCCCACTTCAGCTCCAGCCCCAGGCAGCGCACGCTCCTGTGACGGGAACAGGGACGCGTACAGTGACGGCGGCGGCGGATGTGACGGTGCGCGCACAGCGACGGTGTACGTCCCCGAGCGGTCGTTGAACGGGGAGACGAAGAACGCGCGGGGGAAGGTCCATTGGTGGGTGTATCTGCGTGTTTTTTGGGAGGGGGTTAGTGTGTGGTTGGTTGGGAGGGAAGGGGGGGCGTGGATGAAGGAGTGATTTAAAGGAGGGATTTAAAGGAGAGACCAAGGGGGGGACCAAGGGGTGGTGGAAATCAAGGGGGCGGTGGAAAACAAGGGGGATGGGAAATCAAAGGGAATGGGAAAAGGAAACGGGGGCCGGGAATCGCACTCGACGCGGCGGGGAACGCGAATGCGAATGCGCCGAGGGGAGAAACGCACATGCATCCAAGGCTGCGACCGCCTGTGTACTCGAATCGAGAAATGCGCTTTGCACGCAAATCGAGAAGCGCATATGCAAGCAAGGCGAGAAGGGAACATGCAATCAATTCGAGCAGGGGACATGCAAGCAAGTCGAGAAACGGACACACACCCCAACGCACACCAACGCGCCGACCAACGCATCAAGTAACACACCAGGTGGGAAGGAAGGAAAGAAAGAAAGGACGCACCCGCTTGGCACCCCGGGATCCTCCGCGCGGCCGACCTCGAGGATGTAGACGTGTCCCTCGCCGAAGGTGTTGTGCACCTTTTTTTTATTTGGGCGGGTGTGTACGCGCAAACAGTGAGTGTCGGTAGGAGTCCCGCCAAAGGGAAGAGAACGGCAAAGGGAGCGCGTCAGGGGATGACAGAGGAATGCGTCAGCACCGATGAGTTTGCAGCAGGAAAGAAAGGGACGTACCTCGAGCACGACGATCCACAGTTCGAGTTCGCCCTGGCCGCCGAGGCGCTCCGAGGCAGCCCGGCGGTACGCGTAGTACACAGTGAGCGGGTTAATCCCCTCAAACCCAAAATAGCTCGGCATAGTCATCATCCACGCGTCGCACACCTCCCCCCCACACCACCCGCGCTCCCCAATCACCCGCCTCAGCTTCTCGAGAATCGTGCCCGGCCCGTCGCCGAGATACGCACCCGGGCGGAGGCCGAGCACGGCGCGGGCGGAGCCGGAGCGGAAGAGCGGGAGGGCGCGGCCGAGGGGGAGGGGGAGGTCGAGTGCGGCGTGCGGGAGGGCTTTGAGGGCGACGAGGAGGGAGAGGGTGGGGTAGGAGAAGGCGTGGCGGGCGTGTGCGGGGAGGAGCCGGGCGTGCGTGACGTGGTTTTCGAGGATGTACGCCGTGGCGGCGCCGGGGGGCGGCGCTGGTGGTGCCGGGGGGGAGTAATTATAGAGGCGGTAGGCGGCGTGGATGCATGCGAGGGAGACGGCGGCGTCGAGGAGCGTCGCCATCGTCGACTGTCTCACTTTCATCGCTGGCCAGTCCCTATATATGTTTACGTAAACAAGAAGCCACATTCAAATTGAGACGATCACGTGTTATCACGCGTACTTTATGGCGACGTGGATGAACGTGGAGGAGAGCCGTGCACAGCGGATACAGCGCCAGCAGGCCAGGTTCAGAGACCGCGGAGGGTAAGTAAACTGAATTAATCACGCCGGCAAGAGCAGCGCACTGACACGACGAGCAGCGCATTCGTGCCCTCCACCACGAACACACTCCGAGACATCCTCCTCGCACGCACCGTCTCCGGCGAATCTCCCTCCAAGGCCGCCGCAAAGCGCACTCGTACGTCCCTCTCCCGCTGAATCACAGTCACCACACCCGCTCACTCTACCACCCAGACGACGACCCCCACAGCGCTCAATCTAAAGCCACATCAATCCCTACCACCACCACAACTACCACCACACCTACCACCAAGTCTATCACCACCACAAAACCTAAGCCCAAAACCAAACCTAAACCCAAGCGAAAACACCCCGAGGACCCACACTCAGACTCAGACCTCCAGCACTCGCCCCCTGCTGCCAAGAAAGCCAGGACTTCCAGGGCCGCCAAGTCCGAGTCCACAAAGTCCCGTCCCGCTCCTGGCAGCAAAAAGCCCGATCCCGCTCCTGGTACCACAAAGTCTCGCCCCGATCCCACTCCTGGCACCTCCGATCCCGCTCCTCGTAGCCCGCTTCCCGCAAAACGCTCCCGCTCGCGCAAACCCGTCGTGTACGTCCTCTCAGACGCGGACACAGACGCGGACCAAGGTAAGATCACACCCACACCGACCCCCCACCATCAGCTAACCAGCTCTACCCGTGCACAGATGACGACGGCGTGAAGGCCAAATCAACGAGCACAAAGGCAAAGGCCAAGACAAAACCCAAACCGCCTAGTACAACTACTACAAAAGCGAAGGCAAAGACGAAGACTAAACCCAAACCCACTCCAACGAAGCGCAAACGCCCCAACCCCGATCCCGACCCCGAGACCGCAGAGCCGAGCACCCTACACACCGGCACGCGCAGTCTAAAACCCCTCCTGTACGACGCGCCGCGGCGCCCGCCATCCGCTGCTCCCTCTGCTCCCCCTGGTCCTGGTCCTAGTCTTTCCCCCGAGCCCCCCGAGCCTCCCACCAAACCCAAAACCAAAACCAAGACCAAGCCCACCGAGCCTCCCACCGAGTCCCAGTCCAAGCCTCCCACCGAGCTACGCACTGAGCCCCACACCGAGCCCCACACCGAGCCCCTTGAGCCCTCCACCAAGGCCAAACCCAAACCCAAGCCGAAAACTAACCGCGCGAAACACCCCGCCCCTCCCGAAGACGACGAGGACGAAGCCGACGCAAAGGGCGAGGACGAGGCCGGCACAAAGGACGCACGCGAACACGAGGCTGGCGCAAAGTACGCACGCGACCACGGGGACGGCGCAAAGGACACGGACGAACGCGACCACGGGAACAACGCAGACGCGGAGCCCCCCCTGAAGAGGGCGCGCGTCAGAGCCTCGGGGTCGAAGCAGCCTGCGCCGAAGTCGGGTGGGGATAAGTCCAAGGGCAAGCCTAAGTCCAAGCCTAAGAGCAAGCCCAAGACCGAGCCTGAGCCTGAGCCTGAGCTCCCCCAGCCCGAGCCCGAGACCAAGGCCGAGCCCACCACCAAGGCCAAGGCAAACCCCAAACCCCAGCCCCTCACCGAGCCTCCCACCAATCCCAAGCCCGAACCCAAGCCCGAACCCAAGTCCCAGCCCAAGTCCCAGCCCAGCGAGAACGACGACAACAACCCGCACCCCGCCGCCGCTCCCAACCCCACCACCAAACGAAAACCCTCCAAAGGCCCGCCCCGCGCCGTCCTCGCGCGCATCCGGCGCCCCGCGGAGGAGGACGACGGGGAGCCGGACCCGATTGATTTCTTGTCGTAGCTTGGGTTTTTGTCGTAGTCGGTGTGGTGTGGGATAGGGTGTATGTGGGGCACGAACCTTCCGCCCCACAGGTACCCTGCACACCCACGGACAAAGGGTATGGGGGTGTGCGCTCGGGTGGGGCTGTACGAGCGCAGGACCTACGCCAGCAGCTACGCACGCACAGAACCCACGCCAGCAACTACGACCCTACACATACAGAACACAAGCCAGCACCTACACACAGAACCCATGCTCTCGACTGCACAAGCTCTCGACTACAGGGCGCTCGGGTGCGCAGAGGGGGACAGGGGCGGGGACAGGGGGTGACGATCATCGATGGCGCGCCGGGCGGGTTGGTTCGTCGTGTATCGGGTCTGGAGGCTGAGGCGGTGTGGGGGAGGCTTCGACGTCAAGCTAGGGCGAGACGTCGTCGGGTGCGGGCTCTGCAGCTAGGTTGGTGTGCAAGCCCCCCAGATCCCACAAAGCCCATGTTCACGTTCACGTTCCTTCCGAGTCTTCTCGCTTTGTAGCTACTATACTACGTTCTGTCACGGGCTGTCTATTACTAGTGACTCTTCGTTGCTTGTGCGTGTACTTGTACTCATGCTCGTACCCATGCGCCCCTTGTACTCATGCGCCCCTGCACTTGTACCTATGCGCCCCGGGCTTATACTTATGCACCCCGGGCTCGCGATCATCACTCCGCCTCGGTCGCGCAACAGCCAGGTGATTGAACCGGACAACGCGATGGATTCGGGCAAGGGACCACAGGAATACAAATACACCACAGCACGCCCCACCGCCTGCTACGTCTCCGCCCGGCCTGGGTTGGGAGACGCCAAAGGTGCCCCAGCATCACCCGCCCCGCATGCCTCCTTCCCTTCCCTTCCCTTCCTTTGTTTCACCCTCGCCCGCGGAAACTCCACCGGCGTACTCAATCGCACCCCGCACCCCTCCACCCCTCCCTCACCCCACCCCTCCCAACCCCCACTACCCCCGCCGCTTCACCCTCGCCCGCGGAAACTCCAGCGGCGTCCTTAGCACCGCGCGCTTCGTCTCCCCCGCGGCGTCGGGCAGCCCGAGGCGCTTCAGGTCCGCCTGGGTGAGTTTTGTTAGTTTGCAGCCTGTGTGGGTGGGGGTGGGTGGGGAGGGGTGGGGGG